>CAAKHF010016295.1:30599-54900 GCA_901007745.1 Hippocampus kuda
AAAAAAAAAAAAACACGGGGGGGGGGGGGGGGGGGGGGGGAAATCACATTCATTAAAACAGAGATTAAGAATCTGCAGTGAACCTAGCAATAATATTTTGGAATATTTCTGAAATGTAATTTATTTTTTAAATGTTAATTCGTTAACACTGCCAATCCGATCCAATAAATGGGTGAAAACACCTTCTTTTGCAGGGGATAATAAATATTACTCAGATTTGACTGATACTGGTCTACAACCACAATGATAAACATGTTTTTGTTTTTTAATTATTTGTGCTTGTTTAGACCAGTACACGATTGTGCACATCAACCCAATGTTAAAGGCTTACTTATAGTTTTAGGTTCACACTTACGGCATAGACAGGGCAAGCTCCACTCCTAAATCTTCAACCAGTTCAGAGAAGAACTCAAATTGATAGAGCTCCTCGATCACGCATTTTTTCTGCATCGGGGAGCAAACAGTCACTTCAGTGCATTCTCACTATCGCATGACTTGGGATGACCAGTGAGACAATTTTCTTGTCGATTTCTAGCTACATTTTACCAGTGACGTGTGCAAAGGACCGGGCTGCTCCCTGAGGAGGGCCAAGATTTTCCTAAGCGCTACGGGTGAGGTATCGGCCCTGAAATGCTGCTGTAAGGCCTGGCAGCTCATGCCCTGTACCAGCATCCCAAGACTCCTGATCATGTAAAGGGCACAAAGACACAAATATATCGAGTCTGAAAAATATTAACACAATGGTCGGCAGAACACAGAAATGAGCTATTGTATGGTAAGTAGTCGTGTTGCAAACAGATGGTGTGTCAATGTAATTAGATTTGAACCCTTTCAGGGACAGCGGTTACTACAGCGGACAGCTTGTCATGTTATCAGGTTACAGGGTGCATCAAAGGGTACAAATTTATACTTACAGGAAGTCTTTGATCAGGCTTGATCTTGCATTCGGCTCCGCTTTTAGTATTGCTATAGCCTGGGGAAGAACATGAAAACATCTTATGGTGTTACATAATTGTGGCATGCTGATTTGTACAACTTGTGAGAAGTTTCCATTGTCCCTCGCTGTGGTGAAAAACAATGGAAATCCGATATAGAGACACTTCACTTGTCTGTTGTTTCCATGCAAGCCTAATTCCAGCAACAGCGACATCATCTGCCCTTTACAAGTTAATAATTCAGTGACTACTGGAGACGCACACCATCTCATCTTGACAAATCTACGAAGGGGATTAGAAATGTGGCCACTTTTAAGCCAAGCAATGTTGAAGGAAGATGAGATGTGTGAAACCTGCTGTGTGTTCCACGCTTTAGAGGATACACTGGAGCTGTTGTCCATTAGTAGACGAGCTCTGGGCAGGACGCTAAGAAGGGGAGTGCAACAAAGTAGTGGCTCGACATCGTCCAACCAGAAGATCACCTTTGAAAAGCCCTGGTAAGAATAAAGGTAAATAAAATTGGCAAAAGTTGGCATACCCCCCCAAAAAAACAACCAAACAAACAACAACAACAACAAAAATGCAGCAGTAGCCCATCATAAGGATTTGGGCTTTGGAACCCAAAGATTTCGGATCAAGACTACGGTAGTTGCATCCGGATGTCGGCCAATGCAACTCAGCTCAGGGGCGGAGTGAGGATCTGCAGGCATCCTCACGCTGCCTCTATTCGGATGTCTGCATGTGTGTGCTCTGCCGCTCTCTGTGTTGTGTGCACAAAAATTGCAGCGATTTAACCACATTTTCACTTGAGGGATCATAACGAGTATAAACAACATTTAATTCAAATTTAATTCCAGCAAAAGCCTGTCTCTTCAGAACGTAGAAAGAATTTCCATCAGATCGATCTCAATATAGCAAATAAAAAGGAAAAAAACGACCATTCAATTTGAAGGTTTCATACCCATAGTTTTGTGGCGATGGCGTTTGCTTGTGTTGGACGGAGGCCTGCTGAGTGTTGCGCCAGGCCAGGTAGCGATGACAGCAGCCTGTCAGATGTCAGCATCAATAATGTCTCTGTCTTTACTCCTACAGTGATGGAGCCCAGCTCCTGGAGGCGACCTGGAGCGCTAAGCTAGATGGGGGGAGGAGGGGCATGGAGGGGGGCACGAAAAACAAAACCACTACAGAGCAAACCAACAACTTTCATTTTGAGGAGAAAAAAAAAAACCCTTACTGCATTGACAGATGAGAGCTTATCAACAATGATGGAGGCCTGCAATGCATAAGAAACACGAGATCAATATGAAGTGCACTTCGAGAGCACGAACAGGGCTTAAAAGATTTTGTGAACAGTGAGTGAACAGCTGCCTTCTCGGCTCTTAACCGACAAAAAATGTGGCAGTGGCTTAAGTTTGTGTTTCACAAACTTTGGAGATCCAACATTTTCAAAGAATAAGCGACTTGTTTGTATTACACAGAGGAAAAAAAATATTTTTTTTTTGCAATTGTACAACCATTGTAAACAATGTGCTCACAATATTGATCTGTTGTCTTGAGAAATTCACAGAAGCAATTTGAATTACATAACTGAAGAAATCATTTGGCCATGACATACAATAAACAATACAGAGTGATCTGAAAAGACCTGTTTCTCCAATTTTCTATTTCAAATTGCTTCCAAATTCATTTTAGAAGTCAACGTTTGTCTGTTCTGTACATTGTAAAAGTGTGTTGTTGTTTTCTTTTTAATTTAGAAAATTATATTTTGTCGTCAATGTGTGAATTGTCATCAACATGTTATGAGAAATCGCAACAAATAAACAAAAAAACCTCTCCCAACTCATTATTTGGTTTATCTGTTTATCACCAGGCGACACGGTGTTCCAAGTCATGGGAAATTTGACTGATTGACAAACCCACACTGAGTTCCTGAATTAAAAAGTGGTTCACCATAACGCATGGAATTTTTCCTGTTTTGCCACGAACGACATCCTGTGAAATCCCGACGTTGTGTGCACCTCTCTACCTGTGCAGGACTGAACGACACAGCTCTGAGGGCAGGAAGTGCTGCAAGTAGCTGCGAGGGAGAGAGGCCCAGCAAGAAAGTCGCACCCAGGGAGGGCAGAAGTTGTGCAATGTCTGCCAGTCTCTCTGGACTGAGTGAAGATGGGATTTTTAACTCAGTGCTGTTCAGGAACAGACCGGAGGTCTGCAAGGAAACAACAGGCATGCAAGAAGCATGAAGCATACAGAAAGACCCCGAAGCAGGGCCCAACTGATATGGACTTTTTGAAGGCGATGCCTATTTTTTGAGCAGAAAAAAAAAAATACACATTTCCGAATCATCGGCCGATTAAATAATATAGAATGCATCAAACAACATTTCCCCCTCAGTGTATTTCAGTCAGTGTCAGTTAAACGGGGATTTGCGCTATTCGTGCGCTGTCCTGGGACAGTTGACTGTAACTATATTGCAGGGTTTGGGATTATTGCAGAATCTCAATGTTATTTCTTACACGTGACAATTTGACATTCCAGTACAAATTTTAGTGAGGATCATGGAAGTTGATATTCATGATTTGCGTTCACTACACGTGATTTGCTTTAGCGAACCACATAACATGACCCGAGCCTTGAGTTTGACGATTTGAGATCTAAACTCTTCATACATACCGTATTTTCCGAAGTATAAATCGCCTTTCAAGATGACATGTATGTTTTTGGTGTTGGATTTTATCAAATAAATGTTCCCAAAAAATGTGACTTATACACCAGTGCGACTTATATGTTTTTTCCTTCTTAATGATGCATTTTTTGGCTGGTGCGAATTATAATCCAGAGTGACGTATAATCTGAAAAATACGGGAATTAAGAATAAAAGGGCATGGTAGAGACGTATATGTAATAAATAATGACGTCAGTATTACATACGCACATCTGCTGTATAAAATCGGGAATTTAAAAATATTTAGCCGATTCTTTAACTCCAAACAAGAACTATAATAATAATAATAATAATACATTTTATTTGAAGCGCCTTTCAGAACACCCAAGGATACTTTACAGAGGAACAAACAATAAGACAAATAAAGAATAAATAAAAGCAGAGATAAAATTATAAATACAAGAGATACATTAAGTGGAGTAGGCCAGTCTGAAAAGGTGAGTTTTAAACTGGGTTTTGAATGTGGGAAGAGAATCGATGTTGCGGATGTTGGGTGGAAGTGAATTCCAGAGTTTGGGGGCAGAGCGGCTGAAGGCTCTGCACCCCATTGTGCTGAGACGGGCAGAGGGTACAGAGAGATGGAGGGAGGATAATTGGCTGATTTAATCGGCTGGCCGATTAATCGGTCAGGTCCTTGTCAAACACCTCTTCATTCAATATCCTGAAAAAGTGTTAAAATTTTTGACTGATAACAAAACCGAAAACAATCATTTTAGAAATGCAAACCAATTAACAACACAAAATAGAGAAGACATCCCAAATCTACGTGGCTGCTCCTTACCAAGTGACTTGGTAGGGTTAGTCCATCGTGAGTGCAGTTCAGGATGACATCCCAGATTACACTGAAGGCCTCACTGCCTTTGTATGCCAGGAGGTCACTTGGCTCTGCTTGGCAGGAGAGACTGCCCATCCTAACACCACAAACACAGAGTCTACAGCCCAATCCTGATAGGAAATGACATCTTGAGGAATTAATCGACAACGCTTAAATTTGGCCATCCAACATCGGGTACACTAGCACAATCTAATGACCTCTGACACAAAAGATTTCTAATGTCGCATCCCTTTCATTCAGCCAAATAATGTCACTCAAATTTTATGACACAGCACAGCTGTGCACCCGTAAAAAGCACAAACACAAAAATAAATACATTGGTATATTAACATCTTTCTCACAGTGTCAATCAAAACTGAACGTTATAATCTTTGTGAAGGCAGAGTTTTGGATGAAGCCGCCGCATTGGATCTAATTAGAATGCAGATATAACTCATGAAGTGTCCGGTGAATTTACAGTACACCGCATGCAATATTTGAAAGAAAAATGGGTCCAAAGTAATGTTTAGAAGTCGTAAATTGATCAAAAGTTTTGCAGGAACCTCTGCAGGATTGCCTGACCTGATGAAGTCATCGGCAGTCAAGTTTCTGTAGGTGCCGATGATGCGCCGTGCCACAAATTCCTGCTTCAAGGAAGTCAGCCTGTTCCTTTGCAATACATCCAGACCATCTAATAGCTAGGAACAAACAGAATTAAGTAATCATTTGAAACTACAGCTCTGTTCAGCAGAGAACAGGCCCTTCAACAAGTCCAACAATATATCAATCTTTTTTATGGTTTCGTCACACACACCCTCCTCGAGTGCATACGTTTATGAAAAATTCTGGAGATATTTTTTTGTTATGTTAATAAAGGTGATTCACATTATTATTATTATTTACTGAGGTTATCCTTCTATCCTTGACAAATGTCCCACAATTTATGAGGGAATCTAGTTTTATTTATGGTGTACATATATCCGGCCAAAAACAAATAAATGGGTAAAACACTTTTTTTTTTTTTTAAATTCAGGTAGTTGTAATTTGCTTGTAGAACAGGATTGTTAGTTTTATTAGTTTAGATGTTTGTAGAAAATGCCTCGTTTTAGTCTAGTTGTTCTTGGTATAGTACAGTATTGTTTTTTTTTCATTTTAGGAGTTGCCAAGTGCAAGAAAAAAAAAAGAAGTCAGGAAGTATTGTATAGGAAGGTAAACGACACTTAGCAAATTACCTTTTGACCTTCCTTCTTCTTTACGGCCGTGCAGCAATAACTAATTCGAAACACTTAAAATGAAGACTGAAAGCTCATGTATGATATTATACAATACAATATACAATATACAATACAATACAATACAATTATACAATAACTCGGTGGTGGCCTCAGCCATCCATTATGGCATTGTCTGCTGGTCAGGCAGCATCTCGGCTCGGGACAGAAAGAGGTTGGAGCGACTAGTCAGGAAGGCTAGTTCTGTCCTGGGCTGCTCCCTCGACACTCTGGAGGAGGTGGGCAACAGCAGGATGCTAGCTAAGTTAAAAGCTATGTTGGACAGTCCCTCCCACCCCCTCCAGCCCGCCCTGACAGCACTCGGTAGCTCCTTCAGTCAGAGACTGTTACACCCGCGTTGCAAGACGGAGAGATACCGCCGCTCGTTCCTACCGACTGCTGTCAGGCTTCTGAATAAAAAATGAATAAATAACAACATGACATGATATGACAACAAATGTGAATGTGAATAGTACGGGGACTATTGTATTGTATTGCACTTAATTGAACTTATTGACCTTATCCATATTTGTATTTATATTGCACTTAATTGAACTTATTGACCTTATCCATATTTGTATTTATATTGCACTTAATTGAACTTATTGACCTTATCCATATTTGTATTTATATTGCACTTAATTGAACTTATTGACCTTATCCATATTTGTATTTATATTGCACTTAATTGAACTGTGTTTTCTTTTCTCTTAAACTTTTCTCTTCTTTCTACCTACAATCTTGCTGCTGAAGGCTGTAAATTTCCCCAGTGTGGGACAAATAAAGGATTATCTTATCTTATCTTATCTTATACATCCTCATTTATATATTGATTGACAAAATGTAGACAAAGGACATTTTCGCTATAATTGCACTTCTAGTTACTTTTCGATGTAACATGTCGTTTGTTAGATTTTTTTTTTTTAAACAAAAATCATTTTTATTTTATTAACAAAAACGTTTTTTTCGGTTTAATTTTAGTTATGAATATGCAAATGAGCATTATGAACATGCAAATGCAACTATTATATTCTGAAGTAATGTGTTGAGTTCTTTAAAAAAAAAAAAAGCTGTGCGCTCAATCATGGGGAACACAAAGGTACAGTAGCTGTTCTATGTCCGGAGACAAATCGAAGTGGCAGAATCATGTTTTCCCACGTGGTGTCGGAGATCAAAGGACTGTTACCTGAGCAGGTGAGAGGTGTTGGAAGTTGTGGAAGGGCAGGTAAGTTATCACGTTTCCAGTGTCCCTGATGAGTGACTGGTGAGCTTCAGTGATATTGGAGGGGGGCAAAATTTTACTGTACCACAATCCAAACGCTCGCTGCTGATCTGCAGTCAATTGGCCCAAGTTGCTGTTTATGGTTTCCCTCCTGGAGAAAAAAAACAGAAAAAAAATTCATCCTTCAATTTATACAACTATGAGACATGAAACAGTTAAACGCCTTACGATGCATTCATGTAAAAATCTGAAACTGTGAACATCAGTGCCAGATAAGCACAAAGGTCAGTCAACTGATGATAAAAATAAAGCCTTGGTTAACACTGTTAAATAAATATAAATAATAATTTGGCGGTGGTTTACAGTAGCGTATAACTGTTCAGCATTATTTGTGTGATACTTTGGTATTTTATTTAGCTACCGGTACGTGGAGCAACATAGTTCACTGCCACCATAGTAATAATTATTATTATTAAAAAAACAGCCCAATGAATAAGTGAAAATGCAAACATCCCTAATATTGGTTCTCACCTGAATGCATAAGGGAACTTACTGAGGCTAATGGTGATTATACTGTAGACTAGTAAATAATGTAGTAAATAATTTAGTCTCCATTTTCCTATGAAATAGGATGTTTGGTGCATTTATACAAGTTTAATTTTGGTGCTAATCAAAATAGCACGATTCAGTGTTCGCGGGGATCCACGCCCTATATTCAGTCTTGTTTCATGCCGAGACTACTGTCCATCTGTTGTAGGTTGAATAAAAATGCAATCAAGGATTGTGTATATCACTATGTCAGTGTGCAGCTTAAATACGGCGTCGAGTACACATCAAGGTTGTTTTGCAGAGAAGGCAAATTGTGGATGTCAGTCGGACGGGCCGCTTTGAACAGGGGAGCCAACTCGGAAAACAGACTTCCATCCTTTGCCAGATGGCTGCTGAACAGCACGGATGTCAGGGTGGGCAGGTAGTTCTCTGTCAGCTGGCATAAGACAACAGGAGAGGGACATTTTTTTCATCGTTCGCACCATAATGTCAAATGAAAACATTAAACCGAGGAAAATAATGCGAACAGCCTTCAGTGTGTCCTTATTCCTTGTGTAGTATTGGAGGATCAGCCTGAGAGTTGTGATATGCGCAGCACGAAGCACTGACTTCAAGCTGGCCGATGGTATGCTGAAGTATTCCTAAAAAGACAAAACGGAAGAGAAAGTGTGTCAAAACTACCCTGAAAGGACAGAAATCAAGAACAAATCATTCGACGTGTACCTTAACGATGAGATTGTCATTCCTGGTTCCATCCTGGGCTATCTGCATCAAGCTAGTCAGGACTGTCTGCAAGGGAGAACAATCACAGCCCAGCACACAGCAAGGCAGTTGAGATGACAAGAGAGTTAAAGCGCACCAACCTGTTTGATTTGATGTCATAGGAATAGCACATATCAGCAAAAAAAAAAAACGAATTATGTAAACCTAAAAAATGAGGTACAGTATCAATCTGCCTCAATTCATGCTGCCTCATCGTGTGGATGCAGAGGGAACATTTGCACAAAGGTTAACGTGTGAACACGTGAAGTCTCAAGAATTGCTGAAGCCGATATTTTTGAAACACAAGACTGTTGATAGAATGCAACAGAAATATTTACCCAAGCGAATAAGTCTCCATCCGGATACTGTCGGGCGCATATTTGCATCAAGGATTGCAATGACTCCTTGAGACGTGTCAGCAAAATAGTCTTTTTTCATTTCTGTTGGGCTCTGTGTCATTTTGTCTGTTTTGCCTTACATTCTTATTGTTTTCAACAGAGAACTGAATTATTATACGCACGGAACGGCATTATTACATATTATAAGTATGTACGTAAGATCATAGCAGTTGCACTAGAAAGCAATCTGATTCCTCTGCCAACCCCTCTAAATGTTCAACTTTTATTTCGAAGTACAGTATAAGCGAATAAATCATTTTAACAAGGCGCTGAAATTATGAAACAATGGCAGTCTTACCCCAAAACACTGCAGCAAGACCCTCTTTTTGTCAAAGTTGTTCTCCCC
The DNA here is from genome assembly GCA_901007745.1 of Hippocampus kuda. NCBI lineage: Eukaryota > Metazoa > Chordata > Actinopteri > Syngnathiformes > Syngnathidae > Hippocampus > Hippocampus kuda. The sequence continues at coordinate 39,622 of CAAKHF010016295.1, forward strand.
TTCGAGATAACGATCAACAGCGTCGAGGACACTATTGCGTATGTTCTTGGTGACATGCAGTGAAATGTTCTGGACCTCCTCTATTGCTAGCAAGATGACAACAGAAGTGCTGACTGCTTGGTTTAACACCGCAGCTACGGATGGCGTCACCAGATGACCCACCCGGGACCTCAGACCGTCTGCCCAGCAGCGTATAATCAATCGCATGAGCATGTTCTGGCTTGCCCCAGGCCTGCAGGCTGCGCTGAAGTCAACAGGACAGGTCCAGTTGAAGTGCATCACTAATTGTTTGGCCAAGCAAAAGTCCTCCGAGGTTGTGTTATGAGTGGTGTTGGTGTCGGTGGCACATATGGTGCTCACCCAGAGGCTAGTGGGCTCATGTGCCAGCGAGTCGAGAAGGGCAGGACTGGCGCAAATAGATGACACAAAGTTGAATTGATCATGCTCCCAGCAGAGAGTCAAGAGCGCTGCATCCGGAAGGGATATATTCCAGGTGGAATACTGGCACTGCTCGTCAGGGTCGAATCCTGAGCCATCATCGTCTTCCCCTCCATCTACACCCAGATTTGAATGGTTGGCACAATACTTCATCAACCAGGTGTTGCTTTGGTTTGCCATCAGGTTCTGCAGGAGTGTCTCATTGGCGCAGACTTTGGAGGTGAAGTTTTTGGGGTCACTATCAGCGCAGAGAGCCAATTCAGTCATGTCAACAAAGATGGGGCGAGTCCATTCGGAATACATGCACACCTGAGGAAGAAAAAATAAAATAAGCTGAAACTAATTCGAGACATACTGATAGACTGGATTGAGCCAGTTAAAGCACACACCTGAGGTATATCCTTGATTTCATCCGTTTCCTTGTCTGCGCACACTGTTTGCAGCCATTTGTTCTGGGGATTCTCTAAGAGCTTTTCAAACAAAGTCGCCTCACAGCAGACATTCTTCTGAAAAGCAAGCTGGTCATGCTGCCAACACAGTCCGACCACTGAATCGTCCACCTGCCGATTCTTCCACGAGTGGTAGTCGCACCAGTCCAAAATTCGAAAAGGTTGCGGAGCCGCAGTGGGCGGGAAAATCAAAGCGGCGCTGCAGTGATCCTCAAGCAAGGCATTGTCCTGATTACGTAATAAGCTATTTAGAAGGGTTCCGTTCGCGCAAACCTTCTCAGCGAACTCTGCGGGATCATTGCGTATGCACTGTGACAAGACATCTGACGTCAGTTGCATCACATCTTCCCACTCGGAGTAGTGACAGGATGGTGCCAACAGTGGATCCGAGCTAGGAAATGGTGATGGAAATGGCAAAATTGTGCAATTCGGCATGAACCTCACATTTTCTGGGTTGGAGGATAATAACGTGAAGAAGCCAGTATGCTCGCAGATGAGTTTTGTAAGTCTTGAACTGTCCAGGCTAACGCAGAACTCCAGCAGGTGTGGCTCTACCAGAACTGTAGGTTGATCAATCCACTGGTGGTAGACGCAGAACTGATCCACCAGGTAGCCGCGGTCCGCTGTGGAATTTGCACAGAAGCCATACAACCAACTGTTCATCCGGTCTGAGAGCAACTTCTTCATCAGTAAAGTATGATTGCACACATGCTTTACAAACTCCTCCCGTTCGTTGTCGCTGCACAGAGAGACTAGGGCGGCATCCACCACCTGGTTTTCTAACCAGCTGCTGTAGTTACAGACAAGCTGTTGGAGGTTGGGGGCTTCTCTGGCTTTCCGGGGGGGCGCGAGGGAGGCGTGTGGGCTGTTCACAGGAAAGTTCGACGTGTCTCCAACATCGCACTCCGATGACCTGCCAAGGAGCGGTGACACCAGCGCCTGAATAACATAGCACGTATTGCTCCACACCAGTTCGACCTGCCGGGCACTGAGCGAGTTGAGCGCCTGACACAAGGCGAGCACCGATGTGGGCGTTTGTGCTCTCGATCCATGGAGAATTTCACCACAAAGTGTATCATTGATGTCGGACAGATTTTGCCGATCACATCGAAGCAGTATGTTGCGGCTATTGTCAGTGACTGCCTCTGGGAAACTGGATTCGCTGGAGGCAGGATTCGGGCATTCTGAACCTGGATATGTGCACGCAGAGTGTTCTAGAGGCAGGAGGGTCTCCAGAAGGATGTCGATAAATGAGTCGGTGAAGGACCAGCTCACGTTGTGGTTCAGTCCCCTAAACGAGACAGATTCAACAAATTCGTTCAATAGCGGGAAAAACAGCATACAACTTTAGTGAGCTCTACTCGGAGAAATATGTGTTTGACTTCTTGGACTGGAAATGTAGAATTAAAAAAAAAGATAAAAAAAAAAGAAAGCAAAAATAATTAGCAATACTGTATCGAAATTCACTCAAAATAGAGTTACGTCTAAAATTTTCTGTGTGACCAGCAGATCTAAAAAAAAACAAAAACAAAACCCTACTGAATAAATTCCAATAAAATACACAATGTGGAGAAAGTACCCTGGCCATTTTGGTGCTTGTTTTTATATCGGCAGGCCTTTTTTTTTTTTTTGGATGGGTTTTCAGAAGACTTCAAAAGTCAGATGAATTTATGTATCAGGGAAATGCACTCACCACATTATGAGTTGCTGGAGATTTCCTGAAGTGATGGAAAACAAAACGTTTTACCAATAAGAAGTTAGACCACAGTGAACATTTTGTTGCAATTGTACTGTTAAAACAGGTTACCTTGCTCGCAGCTCTCCCTTTCCTTTGGAGATGGAATTGCTATTCCCAACTGCAATGCTATTTTCACATAGTCCATTGGTACTTGGATTAATGTCGCCATGATGTTGGACATGTACGTAACGGCGGCATCCACCACACCACTCACTGCACTCATCAAAGTCCCAGATAGTGGTGAGCTTTTTAAGATGGTAAAAAATGTCTGCTGAAAGCTGGTCAATGTTGTGGCTGCTGATTCTCCCACCCAGAGAGAGACGTTCACCATCTTATGATCTGCATCTGGTGCATCACTCAAGGGAGAACATGTCTGGGATCTCAGAGATGATAAGAAGGTCAGCAGCGGTTTGCCTAACTCAAGAGAAACTGTCTTTGTGAGCTCTGCTTTTGCTCCACAATCTTGTCCCTCGGATAAAATACAAACTAAAGTTTTGGGAAAGTCATCCACGAAGCCCTCTCTTAACAGCGGTTGAAAGACAGAGTAGACATCAGTCAAGACACCAGAATATGAATTCAAACTCATGGAGGAAGTGTCCGAGCTACGTGTGTTTGCTTCTTCATCAGACAAGTAATGCATCTGACTAATAACTCTTTGGATGTCTGCTTCTAAACTGGTGGTCTGGCTCATTTTTCGTTGTATGAGTCGGGATTGTGGTCTCACTTGATTTGCATCACTTATGATCCCTGCAAAAACATAAGCAAACATTCATGTCTACTAAATTCATCGGGAATGGACTCAATGATCTTTGCTGGAGAAAATAAAGGACACACAGACTGATATACCTACAGCAACACTGAATCACACTAGCGGTTTCCAAGATTTATTTTACCAGTGACTCACAATTTTGGAAAGAGCGTTCATTCTTGTGCAGCTGCGCTCTAGACACATGAAAAGTACCAAGTCACTGGTTCCACGCAAATATATGCTGCTGTATTTATCACAATTATAAAATACTCTGGGGCAACACGGTGGTCTGGTTACATGTTCTCCCTACGCCTGCGTGGGTTTTCTCCGGGTACTCCGGTTTCCTCCCATATTCCAATAACATGCATGGCAGGATGGAACACTCGAAATTATCCCTAGGTGTGAGTATGAGCGCGGATGGTTGCTCGTCTGTGTGCCCTGCGATATGCTGGCAACCAGTTCAGGGTGTGCCTGAAGACAGCTGGTATAGGCTCCAGCGCCACCCGCGACGCTAGTGAGGATAAAACGGTTCGGAAAATGAATGACTAAAACATATAGCGCAACAGCTCCGATCACAAGCTGCAATTGCAGACTGCTGAGCGCGAACAACTTCCGGTGACGCAGTTCACGCGCCACCATAGGTTAAAGATTTACCTGTTTATTTTATTTTATTGTTTAAATACTTTTTTGTGAAAATAAGACTGATAAGATGGTTGGGGTGCAGTGTAAATTAACACAAAAATATATTACTAACATGTACAAAGACACACAAATGGTTGTTTGTTTTTTTTCTCCTCTACACCTCTCGCACTCGACTTGGGACCAGTCCGCGAGCTACTGGTCAATCGCGATCGACGTAATGGGCACCCCTGATTTTGAGTTACTGCATGTTTTGTTTTAAATTTTACAACATTTAAGCAAAGCTGCTAATGTTTAAAGTGTGAATGTGGCATGCAGTACAATTAAATAGAATTGTTGTTCGTAATTACAGTGGTGCCAACAATACAATATTGTCCGTACTTACCTAATAGGATGTACACCGTGAAAGCAGACCACATTGTTTTGCAGTGACCAGCGACCACCCCACAAAGACACTGAAAAGAACGTGTCTAATATCCGTCACCTCATAAAATATGAAATTCAACACAAAGATCCGCAAAAATCCGGTTAAGATCTTTGACTTCCATGATTCGGGGGCTCGATCCACTCCTCTGTAGACACTGACCGACCTGCAACCCGACAAGCTGTGCTATTAAGGACACGGCGGTTGTAAAAATAAATAAATAAATAAATAAATAAATAGAGTGTGGCGTGAAACACAGACTGGATTTGAGTTGTAAGACATTATAAAATATTAACAAGTAATGTTGATTGAAGTGTTGTCAGAAACCCGAGTCCTGCCAGGGGACACCAGACTGGCTGCAGGGACTGACATGACATCTGTCGAAAGGAGTTCATGAGTAAGGAGCGGTCATGAGGCACGTGCTTCCTTCTACATTTACATTGTTATTAAGATTACAGTCTACTGCAAGGGGGTCCTCAGTGTAATCCACTTGAAAAAAATATTGGAATATCTGGCTTTGAAATGTCAGGTTGATAGTTCAGGTCATTGACAGATATCAGTGTTGTGTAAAAATTACAGAAGCCAAATATCCAAATAACCTGCTTTCACACAGTCTTGGGAAATAAAACAACAGCAGCAAGGAATAGGCTTTTAACTTTAAAACTTTGTTTCAGAAATTCAATGTAACGTTATATACACTTTACAATCGTACATAGCCGAGCGGCTAACAAAGATGTCTTAAAACATTTTAAAATACATCTTCTGAACATATAATTCTTACAAGTAAAATAGCATAAGAGATATGAGATTGAGGGGTGATGGGTGGGGGAAATTTATATATTTATATATATATATATATATATATACACACACACATATATATATATATAAAATCAATACAATTACTTTTTCGAAAGAGTTAACTCTTAGCAGAAAAAGTGCATTGATTCAAATTTAACTCAGGACTTCTGACACAAACTGTATCCTCTACATGCTAAGTTTAACAGTTTAGTGACATTGTGCTAAACTAAATAAACATTTTCAAGAGGGAAAAAAAATCCACATGAAGTTAATCTTCATTAATACATTTTACAAGTTGATATTACATGCCTTTTTAAAATCAAAGATACAAAAGGTTTCCTTATTTTAAGGATTAAAAAAAAAAAAAACAAAACAAGGCTGCATGTATTGTACCACACAGAGTGTACAATAAACTGGTAATGCACGTAAAAAAGAGCTGGATGACACATCAAATGCCTCTCCCAGTTCCGTCAGAAACCGCTTTGAGAGAAACGTTCAAACTCAGAAGCGTCACACAATCGCTCAATGAGGCTTGCATACCAAAAGTTGGCAATTAAAAAAAAAAAAAAAAAAAAGTGTGAAATCTGGGTGCCAGGGCGGGAGCTCAAGGTGCATATCTCCTATCCCTTCAGTCGCCAATGCCTCCCATCTATTTGTTCTAGATTTTGAAAAAGAATTGGGAAAGACACACGCGATTTCCACCCATGCACAATTTACATTCAGTGTCTACATGTGCACTAATCGGTACAAGTAAACCTCATTGTGCCTTGCAACCGTCGTTTTACGAGAAACACAAGCCCAATCTAATTTCTGGAGCACAAGCAACATACGATGCAAAAGGCAAGAAGGGGCAGGTGCCGAACATTTGGCTACCACCTCTGATAACCACCTGCCTTCAACAGCAGGGACTATGTGGCCAGAGCAAGGAAAGCAGGATCCATCTGACAAATCAAACACACTGGACACAAATTAATGCAAGTTGCACAATAGTGCAGCAAGGAGCGGTGCTCTGCGGAGCTCTGCGGTCTGATTGTCTTTTTCTGTCGAACCATTAAGAGGGAAAACACTGACGAAAGCTCTTAGCAGAGAAATGATCACATGGCACGGTAAAAGAAACCACGAGCAACGCTGGCGCATGTGCCAGTTAAAAAAAACAAAAAACACTTTGATACAAACCGAAAACAAAAATACTGCCCAGTTATCAGGAGACTGCGCAAACGCAGATTGCCGAGTCTAAGTCACCTCAATGTTGCACGTTTGTCCTCTGTCTCACTTGCAAAAATGTTTGGCGGAAACAACATCTGCATACAAGCATAGAGGGTGCTCAGTGAAGCCGGCAGGGAGAAAATATGTTGCTGGTGCCAGATGTGGCTGGTTCGAGGTTGTGACCGGATGTCTGGAGACACTGGCCGCGCTACATTGTCATTATGCTAGTGACAGCCATCAAATTACACTTTACAACGGAAAGACGCGAGGCTGTGATTAAGACAGAATAGTAGTAAATTACAAGTAAATGACAATACTGATTGACAAACCAAATACTGCAACGTTGACACACATCACTTCAAACATGAATGCCCTCAAACCTTACACTATGCCAGATTTACATATGATGTCTTTCCCGCGCTATTTTAAAAGAACTACGCTGTGTCCACAGTGAAGAAAAAAACTTGGATCTAAGCCTCGGAGAACAAACTGTGCTCCCATTGTTAGATTTGAACAGTTGTTGAACACTTTGACGCCCCCTTTCAAAACATTTCAAAGATAAAACACCTGGAAACACTCATTTCAAACAAAAAGACAACAATACGGTAAAACCTTGATTCACCTACAGCGGAATGCATCAGATTGAAACGCTACAAAGTTGGCCAACCACTACATTACCATGTTGGTGTGAGTGTGGCAAAGAGTAAACACAAATGCGGATTGATTTGCAGGCCAGCTGTACAGACTGGAGTGTCAACAGCTTCAGCACCAGGGATGGGTTTGGGTTCAACGCCTCAGGTTAAAGTTCCTCTTAACAGGTGGTGTTTTACAGCCACGGAGCAAGCACCAAGTCCTTGAAATAGTGTGGAAACCATTGTCCGCCCCACAGCTGAAAAGTCAATCCAAAATTGGAACGACTCAGACTTCGAAGTGTCTCTTTACATCATGTATACATTGAGAAAACTTCAACCAGTTCTTTAAAAACAATTTTCTTCTGAACAGATAGTGTTTTTTTTTTTTTTAAAGCAGTGGGTTTTGAAAACAAAACAAAATGAAGCAATGGTAATGTTTGAAGCGGCTTTTTACACACATGGTTTTCAGTCCGTCCTTGCTCAAAGCCCATCTGAGATGAGACAGTGGAGTTCAATCAGGAGGCAACATGTCATGAAGACGAAATCTCTCCCGAACATGCGGCCGCACATCCTCGTCCTGTCAAATAAGTAACAACATGAGTTAAGGCAGAATACTCGCAAACAATAAATAATAAATTTAAAAAATAATAACAAATTAAAAAAAAAAACACGTTTCAGCTTGCTGGTGAATTCAACAAGAAAGAAAGACATCCTACCATCTCAACCAGCTTCTCTAGGAAGGGCACCAACTTCAGCAGCTCATTGTCATTCCTGTCCATGAACCAGCTCTCGATGGGAATTCCATTTGACAACTGTGAGGGGGGAGTTTGAAATTAAAACTGGCACTGTGTTTGTGTCATGTGTAATGTCGTGAGATACTGATGAGAGATCAATAGAGCAGTTTTAAATTGTGGGAAAGGTAGGAAAACTCGTTAAAACCAGTTACAATGGGTCTGATACTAGTCTGCCCTCAGCGAGATGGCATCAAAATGACAAATTAGTGAAGACCACATCTGCAGACCTCTTGTGCCCAAAGGTGATGGGATTTCAAATCCTTGCCAAAAAAAGGCAATTGGACCTGCTTATGATGTTTTTTTCCCCCCACACAAATGTAGTAATATATTGTCATATGTAGTACCAGTAACTGCCGCTGTTGTGAAAGCGCTATATAAATCAGCATGTATTGTATAATTGTAAATGTAGTAATAAAATATATAAGTACATAAAATCATTCATGAGGCAATGCTGGATTTAGACCAAACTAACAAATGGCAGCCAATCGTTGCCTCAAAGGAGCCACCGTCAATAATCATGTGACATTCTCAGTTGACCGGTTTCGTTATTTTGAAACCAGTACGTATCTCGCATATTATGTTTCTGGTCACCTGGTATGCAAAGGCTTGCGGTGAATTGTCAATGATGATGGTCTTTGACAGATCTCTGCCGAGAATGTTGAGATCCTTGATGTAATTTCCTTGGACACAGACACAATGCTCCCGAAACAACCTGTGTCTAAAGACAGAGTTGGGAATGACAGGAAAGAGGGATAAATTGATAAGGTCAGATCATAAATCATTCAGAGAACGCAACCACACGCCATCACTGGTACTACAATCATAAATAACACAGAAACACCATACCTGACTAGCTGTTTCTTCGGGTCTAAGATGTTAAGCAGTTTGTCCGCATAGACCTTTTTAGAGGCTGTGAAAAGGATGATCTAAAAAGGGAGCGGGGGGAGGGGGTGACACACCATTGTAACAAATCCAATCATGTCAGACCGAAATAAGAAATAATAGCCAGGCTATATTTACCTCATAGATTTGAGACATGCGTTCCAAAAACTCTCTAAAAAACGGTCTCAAGCGCACATACACCTGCAAATGACAAGAAATAATTCAAACCATCACATGCACAACACCTTAAATCTTAGGTAGGTCAGAATTCATCTGCAATTAGATACTTAGTTTGTTTTGGGAGTACAGTATAGGCCTACATATCGTCACCGTCCTAAAATAATGGTCCATGTCTTTTTTTTCCTTCGCCTTTTTTCCCAAAATATAAACAAACTTTAAAGTGAAATTTGTTTAACAGAGCATCTAGCTGACTTCAGCAGAGGTGGCTGACATCAAGACATTTCTAACGCAAAAAATATTACTTTGGCCATTGTTTTAAGAAGCTGACACTATCTTATGTAAGTGACAAATAAGCAGGCTATCTAAACTGTTCCCAAATGCGAATTACTCCCGCCTTGACAGGCCGAAAAAGGCCATCAAGTACCTGGTAGATGACATCTTGAAAGAGTACAGGGAAGGTAAGGGCCGCATCCTCCAGCTCATTTAAACTGCAATGAACCAGTGTTTCATCCTTGAAGATATAAAATATATATTTATTTTTAATGGATTTTTTAAACTACATCAATACATTGTAGACTAATTAACTGTAACTGACCAGATCAAGGACCAGAGAGAATTCAGGTGTGCTACGAGTCTTCAATGGAAGGGCTGGTTTCCGAGTGAGCTGCTCTTCTGTTAATGGAGGGACATGCTTGATGAAGAAATACCTAAAGGCAAAGACATGAAACTCGGTTCAGTTGATCAGAAGAACTACTTCAACAAGTTTAGTCTCACTGACCGTCAGATGGAGGCAAATTTGCACTAATACAACCTATGCAAGTCAAATGGAAATCAAAGACATGTTAAATCTACATTTACAATGCATTTATGATGACTTTTTGATATTCTTCCATTCTTTTGTTGATGAAAAATGTTTGTTCCACCCTTGAGTCCATTTATGAGTAATGCAGTGAAAATGAGTGGGTGTGAATATTTACATGGCAAGTCAATTGACAGTGTGGGCCTCCAAAGATTTCAGGTTTGGGGCCACAGTACTTTGCTATGGAGCCCTGGATGTAAAAAATATGCTGGAAGACAGCGAATTCACTTTTGGGGGGCGAGTGGGCTTCTTGGCTAATGTCAAGGTGCCCTTATTGAAGGGCAATTGACCATCCTCATCACCGTCTGTCCCACCACACCGTAACTCTGTCTAGTTCTGGAGTGATGTGCACTTGAAAATATAGCGCAGAGTGTAAACTGGATTTGCTTCATGGTAAACTCCGTTTTAAAAAGCTGCCTAATGGATGTCTGGATAAAACCAAAGTTGGCTGTACATTATGCTGTGATAAATTGTTCTTCCATCAAAGCACAGCCAGCCTCTAGGATCAACTTCGGGCAAAGCACATTTTGGCAAACATTAGCAAAGACGCTAGAAACACAGTGGAAACAAGCAGTACTAAGCACGTAGGTTGAATAACCACTACATAGGTTGATGGAGACTGCAGAGCCATCAACAGTCGCAGACGAGGGGCCTCAAAATCTCATACAAAGAGCCACAGGCACCCCATCATATAGAACACCTTTAAGGGCAACTGTTGTCACAACAACTCACAAACATTACGAGAATGAAAGGCAATGAGGGTGGAACAGCTGGCCAACGCTAAGCTTGTTACACTGACAGAAGACCACTGGACATTGGTAAGCCACAAAAACTATCTCAGGGTAACGGCAGACCTGATCGGTGATAACCGGTGGCTCCACTCAATTAAGTTATGTGGAGTGAAAGCATTTGCTTTGAAGCACGAGCTATTGTTCCTCTTTGTGCTTGTCTGCTCCTTAAGTTGGCAGTTAATTGTTCGGAATGCCAAACATTGACAGTCTATGAGGTACGTTAATCAGTTCAAGCACTTATTTTAACTCAACAATAGAAGCTGCTATCAAAGAATATTTAAAAACGCTTACGTTTTTCTTCATTCTAACATGATATATTAATATATACTATCTTCAAACAATGTTTATAATAATAATAATAATAATAATACATTTTATTTATAAGCGCCTTTCAAGACACCCAAGGACACTTTACAATAACAAAAAAACACAAAACAATACGGGTTGAGCAGCGGCAGCCAAAACGCGCCAGCGTTCACTCAACCCGGAAGTCAGAAAGAAACCACAAGGGAGGGAAAGGGGGGGGGGGGGGAACACGCTCAAACTATCCTCATTTTGAGGATAATTTGAGTTAGGCAAAAAACTCCTGCACAAGCAGTCACTTGTCGCATTTCGATTGATAGATTTTATCTTTAGAACGACTTTATTAAGCCCAAGGGAAATGTGTTATTAATCATGATTAATCACACAGCGGACATGATGAAATCTTAATCTTTTTTTTTTAATCAATCGATAACACTATAAACTGCTCCCTGATACACTGCATTGTTTCTGCAGAAACTGAACCAAATTTAAACCTCATGATTTGTATCGACAGCCTGTTCAGAGACTGCTGGAGCTCCATGAATAATTGTTGAGGACTATGACTTTCACTCACGGGTCAAAGACCTCCCAGTCTTCTTCATAGGATGTTTCTGGTGGTACTGCAGCAGGAGGAGTGTTCATGTATGCCATACTTGGACTGGAGCCTGGAGCTGAGACCAGAGCGAAAGTCATGAATTAATTATTTGTAAAGGAGGTATTAGCACACAACAACATACATTGAATAACTCTGGATCGTTCTCTGTAATATGAACACTAATAATGAATTGTATTCATAAATGCACTTTACATTATTATGTGACGTACCAGTGAGGGGTGGAAGGTCAGTATCAGTCTCTCCCAGCTCTGCTGTGTGGTATCCAGCAGAGATGTGCGGAGGTCGCAAAGGTGGCAGCTGGGATACACTTGAGTAGAAGTTAGTGTTGGTACATTGTTCCTGTGTAGATGTGGCTATGTTGGTGGGCGTTTCCACTGTTTGTTCAATTTCCAGCTCCTTGACTATTTCCTCAGCTTCCAATGCCTGGTCTGGAGAGTCTGATCCAGATGAGGCTGCGCAGATGGAGGGAAAGCATTTTAATGAACAGACAATGCTCAATTTGGGATGAGACATTAGTATTGCCATTGGAAATGTTACACACGGTCATTGTATTCTGTTTTTTATCTTTAACACAATGTCCCAACTTCATTGGATTTGAGTTTGTTTGTAGGTATTATTCATAATGTACATATTTATAGATCGACAGATTAGAAAGACACGAGCTTGATGGATGGACGATTGATGATTGAAAGCCACGTGAAACAATCGCTTCATAACTGCCTGTGACATATCGGGATTTTTCCCGTGTTCATAACTGCGCGTCAGCCGCCCCCAGCCAGACCGATTGAGATCGCTGTGCTGATTGAGCGAATGATGTCCCTCTGCATCGGTTTTGTATTTTAACTGCAGCGTTGCACTACTATGGACGTTCTATATCAACAGCAGTGCACAGGGAAGACCTGAAGCAACTACCCGAGAAAAAAACAGATCGAACCGTGTTTTTCCCCACGCTAGTCGGTGCCATCAGCGTTTTGATTTTCCTGGCAAATGTTACAAACAGGTAAATATTGCCAGGTTTTTTTTTTTTTGCATTAAAGTATGTTTCCTCTGTGTCAAAATAAGGTTTGTGATTTTAGCGTTGCAGATATGGCAGGGATAATCTGCCTTTTTTTTAAAAAAAAAAACGAGCCCAGGTGAAAACATTGCAGAGAAATTAACACAACAGGCAGTTAAAATGTAATGATTCATGGTGGTGAATTTGGTGGAAATTTAATCTGAAACACTGGTGGTAGCGGTAATGCAGCACAGGACGAGTCAGCGAGGCTACATAAATCTATTTCCAAATTCGGAGCACAACAACGCAAAGTCAACGTGTACATGATTGAAATATTTTTTAGTCCTTTTTCCATTTAGTCTTAAAAAACACACAAGCAAGTGGCTCTAACAAACAGTGGCTAAATCAATTTACCTGGCTCAGGCATACTGAGAAAGGCATGCACTGTTATTTATGCCAAAAGCACTGTGCCCAAAACAGCAGGCAATCGCTCCCTCCCTCAACCAACTACAGGCTGGACACATCAAAAAGACCCGAGGTGACAGCCATTTACAAAGCAGTATATTAAAGATGGTTGTACTTGAAAGCATTCACTCACTAAAGTTACAATAACTAAAATAATATCGTTTACATAGATAGTTTAAGAATTTTTTTTTTACAGAGAATACTGCAGTGTGCTATTGCAGCACAGGTGGACGTGGACCACAGAGCGCTTGAAGGCTGCTTCAAAAGAATCTGTCTCTCAAACCAAAGTGGCCTCCCAACACAACCTATGAGTCCATCATTCTCTGATGCACATTTTAATAAACTAATTCTAATAAAAATCAGATTCTTATTGGAAGTATGAACTTAAAAGTGTGTTTCCTGTAAAAGAAAGTGAGTCAGTTTGTAGAATACGTGCGCGTCATGGCGCATGGTCAGGATGGTACCACCTCTGCCTCTTTGAGCCAGGAAAAACCCTGCATATTGTTTTATCACAATCAGTCATGATAGTATAATTAATACAACAATCATCAATCCTCCTACGGCAGTTGGTTCTGCAACTTTTTGCAGCACGTATCACCTAAAAAAATGTCCCTCTGCAACTACCACCATTAGGACCGACGATGTAAGACAACAACATATTGGGCCTAAGAGTTCTTAAAAATGATATTCTAAAATACACTTGGATTTATCATTGTAAGCCACTGAAACATTAACACTGTGCTTGAAAGTAGTAAATTAAAATGTACTAATGTAATTATTACATTGAAATGTTTTGACATTTAAACATTAAAGATTCTGTAAAATCATTTGTTTGTTTGGTTTAATACATTAAATATGTTGGAGGGTAAGTGCTGAAAACATGCAAAGACAGATCATTTTACAAAGTACCGGTAGTACCGAATTGTTGAGATATAGCATCAAACTCTTCTCGACCTCTCAGATGTCCCGATTTTTCTGGGGCGGGGCTAAAACGGGATGAGCGATGCGACCAAGGAATGGCATGAGTCGCCCGTCCGTGCTAATAACTGCCCTTATTTCATCTGCGGCAATTCGCAGCAATTGCCACTTCCTTATTGATAACTTGGGCCACTCCATTTCTACCACTGAAGCCCCACATCTTCCCTGAAATGTTCGGTGTTTTGTGGTATTTGGGCTCCAATGTCTCTGCCATGTGCACACATGAGAGGCTCACTTCGCAAGACAGCAGCGAGACAGGTGGCACCGCAGCCACATAAACAAGTGATGTGGTGGCTAACTACACTCAAATTTGGCGAGGAGATTATTATGTACAGGGCGGCCCGGTGATCCAGTGGTTCGCGCATTGACCTCACAGTGCAGAGGTACCGGGTTCACTTCCACCTCCGGCCTCCCTGTGTGGAGTTTGCATGTTCTCCCTGGGCCTGCGTGGGTTTTCTCCGTGTACTCCGGTTTCCTCCCACATTCCAAAAACATGCATGGCAGGCTGATTGAATACTCTAAATTGTCCCTAGGCGTGAGTGTTAGTGCGGATGGTTGTTCATCTCTGTGTGCCCTGCGATTGGCTGGCAACTGGTTCAGGGTGTCCCCCGCCTACTGCCCGAAGACGGCTGGGATAGGCTCCAGCACACCTCGCGACCCTTGTGAGGACAAGCGGATCGGAAAATGGATTGATGGATTGTTATGTACAGTTTAGCCACACTGGCTAAAAGGGTTCCCAGTGCCAAGCCTGTAAAGGCATACCATTTTTAGCTGGTGAGAAGAAGTTGAAAACAGGAGAGAAGATTGTTCCAAGAAGCGTTGTCCTGGGAGGGCTTGTGGGCACTTCCGCAGTCGTCGTCTCTCCCAGATTGCCATTGGGCTTCTCCTTACTCCTGTCATGATTGGTCACCACTGCAAAGCATTTAGTAGGATTCGGACAACATGAAGTACAATTAGTTGTACAGTACTGGAAAAAATGAAAGAGTACAATACAACTTTTCTTTGAGACACTCACATCCGTTGACAGAGCCTTTTCTGCCAACTCTAAGGGCAGTGTTTGTGTCTGGAGTTGAGGTGATCAAGTTGTTGTCCACATCACAGTGGAGACAGGCCTTCTTGGCCGGGCTTTCCTGCTGCACCTTAACACATCAAGAAAGCCAGATTTCACATTTGTGTGTTACTATAAAACAGAAAGGACACCATGCGCCATTATTAAAAGAGTATATTCATCTTCCGAACCGCTTCATCCTCATTAGGGTCGCGGGGGGGTGCTGGGGCCTATCCCAGCTGTCTTCGGGCAGTAGGCAGGGGACACCCTGAATTGGTTGCCAGCCAATCGCAA
>CAAKHF010016297.1:5838-27647 GCA_901007745.1 Hippocampus kuda
TTTCATGATATTCTGCTTGATGTGCATTTTTTCTATCAAACATGGATCCTGTCACTTTAGTCTCCGTGTGTGTGTGTGTGTGTGTGTGTGTGTGTGTGTGTGTGTGTGTGTGTGTGTGTGTGTGTGTGTGTGTGTGTGTGTGTGTGTGTGTGTGTGTGTGTGTGTGTGTGTGTATATATATATATATATATATATATATATATATATATATATATATATATATATATATATATATATATATATATATATATATATATATATATATATATATATATAATATATATATATGTGTGTGTGTGTGTGTGTATATATATATATATATATATATATATATATATATATATATATATATATATATATATATATATATATATATATAATATATATATATGTGTGTGTGTGCGTGTGTATGTATGTATGTATGTATGTATTTATTTATTTATAAATTCCTTTTTGCATTAACTTATTTACTGAAGCACCGACACCTTTCAATCTGGGGGCACATTTTGAAACACAAATAGAACAAATATGGATTTCCGTTCATTTCTGCCCTCTCTTCTGTTCCAAAATTAATTGTGATGATCACATTTGCCATCGTTTTTGTTGTTGCCTCCTGGTAATAACAGTGAATAAAAGTGAGGCATCCGCTGCACTATGAGGCAGATGTGTAAACCAGTCAACCACTGTGCCACCCTCAAGGAAATGGCAAGCAACAAAAATTTCTTCTAAATGACTGGTCACATCAACGTTCATCCGCCTGTAACAGCACAATGACAAAAATTCACTAATGCCATGAAAAGGTATTAAAGTGTAATTTTGTTTTTTTTAAATCCAGTGAGAATGTTGAACACGACTCCTACTGAGAGCAATCTTGGTTGCAAAAGTTGTTCAACTCAAACAGCTATTACAACCAGCA
Source organism: Hippocampus kuda (assembly GCA_901007745.1). Taxonomy (NCBI): domain Eukaryota; kingdom Metazoa; phylum Chordata; class Actinopteri; order Syngnathiformes; family Syngnathidae; genus Hippocampus; species Hippocampus kuda. Next base: position 6,755 of record CAAKHF010016297.1, read on the forward strand.
GCCCACGTTTGACAGCGATGACAGCAAAGAGACCCAACAGTACTCAACACAGCAGTGCTGCTGATCCGTTAAAACATTTGTAGAGCAATCTGCTGAGAAGCTGAGGTATTACTCGAGCCAACTTCCTTTTGGTTTCAAGAAAAACTCAAATCAAAGAAATCTCAAGAGAAAAGATAAAATTCGCTCGATAAAATATTTGATAAGTGAATATTGAGGCACTTTGTACATTACTCAAAATCTCGATGATGGAATTTCAAACATGAAAAGAGTCAAATAAGATATTTAGTGTGATAGCTACCTTAGCAAATATCTTGATAGAGCTGATACATTTTCATTCATTCATCTTCCGAACCGCCTCATCCTCACTAGGGTCGCGGGGGTGCTGGAGCCTATCCCAGCTGTCTCCGGGCAGTAGGCGGGGGACACCCTGAATTGGTTGCCAGCCAATCGCAGAGAGCTGATACAAGCTTTTGAAAAGAACGGAAAGCAGACATATTGAATCTGCCAGATTGGAGAAATCAAACTGATTTCAAGACAATTTTTTTAAAATTGTTGCTTGAGTGCTGCTTCTGTTCACCTGCTGTACATCTTGAAACGGTTACAATGTTGCACAATATACAGAAAGGTATTTTGTCTTATTATACTGGGTATAAAATGTTCACACCCCTCTGTTCAAATGTCAGGTTTTTGGGATATACCATATTTTCCGCATGATAAGGCGCACCTAAAAGCATTCCATTTTCCCAAACGGCAAGAGCATGCCCCAAAATCTGATGCACCTTATATATGGTGTCACCGTCTCTTTATATTCCCCATGGAGCTGTTTCCCTGTAAGTGTTCCTATGGCATCAAGTGGTGATTATTAGCAGGAACCTATTGTAACCTAAAAGCGTTCTGCCCGACACTAATTGCCATTTGCATTCGCCAACACACACTCAAACAGACAACAACTGTGCGAGCTCTGCACAGCCATTATGAAATAAAGCCCAGCCATTATGGCACACACCTGCCACCATTTAAAGTTCCTCTGATTTCCCCAAAATAAAGTTCAGATGTTCCAATGGGAGTTTCTTGACATTTTTGTAGTTGTATCTTAAATCACAAGCCTTGGCCCACAGAGCGCTTCCACACCTTCAAATGGATCTCATTATATAAATGAATCATACAGAAGGAGGGTACAAAACAAGTTCCAAGGCCTTTAATATACTGTATTATGGAACACAGGCATCATCAGGTTGAGAAAATATGACATTACAGTGGATGTCCCTCCAAAATTGCTTAAAAAGATGAGAACTGGTCAGGGAGGCTGCCAAGAGCCCGATAATAAAAGCCTTTTCACACTGCGCTTAGCAACATGAACCAATCCATTGTGGATGTGCTACCAAATTGCCACAGAGCTGCTCACGTTCAATCAAATGCTACAGAACTGATGATGAAAGATGGAAAATGACACTGATCTTTCTAGAAAAGCCATTCTAGACTTTTTGATGAGAAAACAATCAAATGTTCACCAACACCCTAGTCTGATCTCAAGCCCAGAATACATTTCTATCATGTCTTGAATGTTTTAATTCTAATTCATTGTGATGGTGTATCGTAGTGAATTCAGAAAGTTGTTTTCGTTGTTGAAATACTTCAAGCCCGAATTGTGTTTTGATATTTTAATATTCTTGCATAAACACAAGCATTTCCCCATATGTATGACCTTATTAGGCTCCTGTGCGTACAAAAGGCGCTTGGAGACCAGCTTTTCATGGAAATAGTTGTTTCCTTATGACTTTTCCAGAGACCAATCGTTGACCTGGATATGATAGTTCTGCTGTGGAACGTAAAAGCTGTCTGGCGTACCTCTACTCTGCTTTTAATAGTAGCCAGCACAGGCAAGAGCACCCTTGTGCTGGGACTCTGTTCTCCATCCCCTAATACAAAGCTGATTCTCGTCTGGATGTCACAGCACTTCATCTTGAACAAACACATTATTTACTCAAGACGAAAGGCATTTTTCCACATTGACTTTTTGTCTTCGAAACAGATGTTTGGCCGAGTACGTATCTGGTCATAGTTATAGTGTCAAGTTAGAAAGGTCAAACGGTCATTTTATGAAAGCAAATCTCATTGTTAAAATAAAGAAGCCCCAAAACATGTGTATAGTGCTGTTGATGTGCTTTTTACTCATGACAATTAGAACAACCGTAAAAAATGTCTGTTTTTATTTCTGCAAAAACTCAACTTACATACAATTTACAGCGAAAAGTGTGTTAACCCGAAAGAAGGTTCAACACGTTATTCTTTTTTCTTTTTTTCACAGGCAAACGTGTTGCAAATAACCTTTTTTCCTGTTTTTGCATGTCAACATTGTTTATAATGTCATGTAAGGAAGGAAGACATGCCACTTACAGCTGCACCAATCAACCCGTAAATGCAGTCAATACCTGTAAAAATGGTTTTCTTTGTAGCACCAGGTGAGTTACAGCCTCAATAAAGGTCACTCAAATACATTCAGAAAGGCACTTTTAAACACATATGTACATTCAAAAAATGCAGAGTACAAAAAAAAGCTGCGTAAGTGCAACACGATTACACATTGTTACACTCGCCTCTTCTGGTTTGTCACTTAAAACAAGTGGCTCAAGAGTCAGATTTCTTTTTAAAATTTGCAGAATAGGCAATTACTAATGTAAATGTTGTCTATTGTGATTCATGGTGATTTTTTTTAAACAGATCAAGCTATATATGCAGTTTCATTTATTTAGACTTTACCAGAAACAGTACCACCAGACCTTGAATCACTGCCAGAAGAGCTAAGCTTGGTACTTTTTGATATTATTGCTAAAACGACTGATGCATTGCACTTTCCATTTTTAGGGCTAAGGACGGATTCAATTTTCTCTGGTCAGGCATATCGACCATGACGATATTTAATTTGTGTTTCAGACCTAAATTTCTCAGTATCTACAGGATTTATCAGTCACAGATAAGGATACACTTGTGAATCTTGTCTGACCGACTGTGTCCACTTAGTCATATACTGAATGTTGAGGTGTCTTTGGAAGAGCATAATGCACCCGAAGCTCAGGTTTCTGGAGTATTGCCTTTGTCTTAAAAGTATCTAGGGGCCTTTTAGGGGCTAGTCACTTGTGAAGCAGCAGATGCTCAGTAGGGAAATGCTGAGATGGAAATGTAGATGATGAAAATGCTCCGGTAGGTCACACGGCCCTGTTGCGAAATGGTGGTGGCCTGCACTTTGAGCCGCACTAGTTCCGGCCTGTCAAGAAGCCGCATTGTGTAGATCGTCCCGCGGCCTGCTTCATCCCTGATGCCAAATGCCTGTCCCATCAGACCCGTTTCGGACTCTTGCTCTAGCATGATAAAAGATGTGCGCTCTTGCAGGATGCCGGACTCTGAGAAAGCGGACAGCCGCACTACGTTGTGATTGGCAGGTATGCCAGAGGGAAGCGTGAGGAGTTTGTACTGCAGGAGCAGAGGAGAGCCTCCCGTGGCACAGTCCAGAGAGCACGGCTTGTAGCATGTCCTTTTGAAGACGAGATGAGGGACATGTCGAGGCATTTTAACGGTTTTGCAATCACGTCTCAATTATCTCTCTCTCAATCAATCAATCGTCAGTTTTTGTTGGACTTACCCTGGGCTTCTTCCACGCTGGTAGGATGCAGGACATGGAGTGTCCAGGCACTGGTATCCTCCTCTGGTGTTAAAACACATCTGATTGTAGCCACATTTAATGCCTTGCTCTAAGCACTCGTCAGTGTCTAGATTGAAGAAGAAAGTTCACTTGTTGTAATTACTCAACTCAATTCAACTGTATTTATAGAGCACTTTAAAACAACCATTGCAATATCGTACATACAACAATAAAATAAATAAATAAATAAATAAATAACGAAGACAGTAGAAAGCACTAATTACTAATGACGGAAGAGATGAAAGATACATCATCACAAACTGATTTTCTGGTACCTTTACAGTTCCTGCCATTGGGTAGCAGCTGGTAGCCTGGAGGACATAGACACCGGAAACTGCCAATGGTGTTTTGACAATCATGTTGGCATGGCTTCCTCAGCAGACATTCATCCACATCTACACAAATGACAACACATTGTGGTGATAAAGTATGAGCATGTCGAACGAAGCTTGCATATTTACTGTTGGTTTTTAGATTTTTGGATGCTCTTTCCAATGATGATAACAACAATCAAACTGAACCGTTTAAACTGTTTTCAAAAGACATTCCAGCCCTTGTGTGTTCATGTGCGTGTGCGTGCCACCTCGCACAGCGGCCAGTGAGTGGACTGACCTGAGAAGGAACAAACCGGCGTGACTCAATGTTGATGACGTGTGTCAACAAACACGCATGTAGATGACCATTTATGGAGTCCCTAAGAATACTATCATGTCCATATTATTTATCGAGCAATAAGCTGATATATTGATCCTCGTGACAGGCCTAGTAGCTACATGGATGCTATAAGTGTGTAGTTCTACCAAAAATTGGGACCCAAAAGCAAGACCTTTCCTTTTATTATTTTCTATGCCTGTTGATCGAAATGTCTTCACTTGAAACCGGTCCATGGCGCAAAAAAGGTCGGGGAACGCTGTGCTGTGCTGAAAGAATATCAATGACGGTATCAATCAAGCTTCTTTGTACTTTGACTCGACTTTTATCACATTGTAGACAAAAAACATTTCAGCACTCAACCCTAGTTAGTATATTTCTGTAAGATATTGCTAGATCAAGACCTGTTTTGGACAACAATATAATGTGATTGGTAGTCCTCGCTGCACTGGCTGAGCACTGTCATCAAACTAAGGGCACGGGCAGCCTTCGACGGAAGCTTACCAACACATTTGCCGTCTCTGCTGGTGTATCCTACAGGGCAACTCTGCCTGGTAATACGAGATACTCCGTGAGAACGAGACAAAATCGGCCTGCCGAGGGATGACACCAGCTGCGGCCGAAGTCTCGCTCTGACTCTGGTTCCATTCGTGAAGAACTGTCCTCTCTCCAGCCCTGCACATGAGCGTCCATCCCCAAGCAGCACAGTTCCAGGTGGACACAGGCACCTGAAGCTGCCAGGCACATTTCGGCACTGAAAGGCGCACGGACTTGGTGTCTGCTGGCATTCATCGACGTCTGCATGTATACAACAGAGTCAATAATACAATTATACTCATATTTGTGTTTAATCTGCAAGAGATGAAGCAGTGTCCTACCCAGACATGGCAGACCAATTCCTTGAGATCGGTACCCTCTGGGACAGAGACACCCATATCCACCAATCGTGTTCTGACAGATCTGAGAGTAGCGACACATGTGACTTCCATCCTGACACTCGTCAATATCTGAAAAACAAGAGAGAAAAGGGACATCAAGTTTTTAAAAACACGACAAGGGTGTTAAAACACCCGGCCAGAAGTTCAAATTGTGTTGGGTGTCGTTTGCAGAGGACGGCCCGGTGGGCCAGTGTGTTGACCTCACAGCGTAGAGGTGCCGGGTTTAATTCCAGCTCAGGCCTCCCTGTGTGGAGTTTGCATGTTCTCCCGGGCCTGCGTGGGTTTTCTCCGGGTACTCCGGTTTCCTCCCACATTCCAAAAACATGCATGGCAGGCTGATTGAACACTCTAAATTGTCCCAAGGTGTGAGTGTGAACGCGGATGGTTGTTTGTCTCTGTGTGCCCTGCGATTGGCTGCCAACCGGTTCAGGGTGTCCCCCGCCTACTGTCCGAAGACGGCTGGCATGGGCTCCAGCACCCCCCGCGACCATTGTGAGGATAAGCGGATCGGAAAATGGGTGTCGTTTGCAGATTTTGGAGATTTTACCAAAGTTCCAGAGCAACTGACCACCACCATTATTTGGTCCCCGCAGAGTAAAAGTACCTACCAGGGGGCCGGGACACACTAACAGAATTTTGACACTTCAGTTCAACCAAGGGAGAAGAAAAAGAGGGCTGCTTATTTTTAAAATGTCATTTTACTGTTAAAAAAAAAAAACTGTGAAACATGACAACATACAACCCAGTGCAGTGCTGCATTAATTTTTAGTTCCGTTATTTTACGCCCTCCTGTGGTGTAAACACAAGCCAGATCACGGTTTACGATTCCAAATGTAACGTGGCGACCTGAACTAAATTATACCACTTGTTTGAAATGTGGCTTTATATTTAGTCTGTTCATACTCCTGTTGAGGATCTTAATGTGGAATCTGCGCAACAAATTATAGCATTGAGGAAAGCTTTTGCTGACATTATGGAGGTAAACCAATGGCTTCATGCTGCCTCTAAGCAATGCGTCAGATTTCCTGTGAAATGGGACTCTTGTTACACAATGTCAAATGCAGTGCCAACAGGCTCATCCCCACCTTTACCCACTCGAGAAAAATGTGTTCCTAAAATTTCCTGGAAACCTTCAACTATAATCTTACATAATCTAACCTCTGTAGAGTAGAAAACTGGAATTGCTGTGGAAATTCTCGAAAATGCATGAAGTGAAAAAGAACAGACACTAACCCAGGCACACTCCACTCTCTGCTTTGGTCATGCCAGCAGGACAGCTGTCGAAACACTGGTAACCTCCGTCAGTGTTCTGGCATTGCTGGTGAGCTGGGCACACATTCCTCATGCACTCATTGATGTCTGTTAAAAGAATTAAGTTACTCCATCATTCAAATGAAACACCAGTATCCAGTGGCGATTTAGTGTTGATATGGCTGACCGATGCATTGGTGTCCTGACAGCTGGTACCCGGGGTGGCAGATGCAGCGGTAGGAGCCCAAAGTGTTGAGACACTGATGTTGACACGGTGATAGAGTTGACTCTCGGCACTCGTCCACGTCTAAATCACAAAATTAGGCATCCGGCCGGATTCATCAGTCCGCTGTGTAATTGCCATAGGTTTAATTCAGTGACTACGGTTCATAATCACACACATGTGAATTGCCGACAACCATTCCAGGATTCATCTGGTCTCACCCTTTTTTTATCCATCTAATGAATGTATGGATGAAATAGTGAACAAGGATAAAAGGCAAAGACTTGCCTTCGCAGCTGTGTCCTGAACTGCTGGGCTTAAATCCTGCTCCACACTTGGCTTGGCAGCGGTAAGTGCCCACTGTGTTGATGCACTGTTGATTGTAGTGGCACATGTGCAAGCTCTGGGCACACTCGTCGATATCTGTTGGGTCCACGTGATGAATAAGGGGAGCAATTTTCACAATTTAATACAAATTACAACCTGTCACTGCAGTCAGTGTAGTGTTAACTAAAGAATATAACGTGTGCTTGTTTGACCTTGGCATTCGTTGGTCTCGGTGGAGATGGTAAAGCCAGAAGGGCAGACACAGGAAAATCCTCCCATGATGTTATTACATGAGTGAGAGCAGGGAGACTGAAGGGCACATTCATCTTCATCTAGGCATAACCACAAACTGAATTACGATAATAAAGTGGCACAATCACATACATTTAAAGTTAAAAATCGACGAACCATACATGAGGCGGAGGCCACCTACCAGCACAGTATGAGGTTGTGTCGAGGACAAAGCCTTTTGGGCAACTTTCTTCATATCCATCTGCAAGCAGAACCGTTTAGCGGGAAATGTTTGTTTCCCCAAATTTATTTATTTATTTGACCCACCCCACCCCCAAAAAAAATAATTTCCTCTGACCTGGTATGAGAAGGCTGGCAGTGAAGTGGAAGTCCAGTGTAAGAGTAAGCATATTGTAGACACTATTCATTCCGGAAACCTTCAACAGCTGGAGCAGAGGGCCCTGACGATTTTCCTCGCCCTCGTAAATAATGGTGTGATTGCAGCGCAACACCATGGGCCTCCCTCCCCTCTGGTGGTTCTGTGACGACCAGGAGTACATCTGCCCTTGGCCTGTCTGCACGTAGGACTCATCAAACTCCTACAGGATACACAATTCCATTTTAGAAATTGAGAACACTGCTGAAAATGCTCAGATAACAAGGAGAGTTGTGAACACACCTGGAGGCTCAGATGTGAGGTTGTCAATGATGGAGGTACATATCCATTGATTACAATGTCAATCAGTAAAACTCCCTCGGAATCCAGTCCTCTGGCAACATGGGTGAGACGAAGGACCTCCCCTGGTTGAAGGAATCCCAAACAATATTTTACACATCCAGTCGAGAGACTGTGGCCTTCAAAGACACGAGTCAGTAACGCCATCTTGTGTTTTTTTTGTATATAACATGACGTAGAAGTCATTAAAAAGCAAGACTGTCAGCACTGCGACAGTCTTTCCAGATGTTGGGATGGTGGTGGGATGGGAGGGAAGCTGTTGGTGGCTGGGTGGGGGCGGGGGTGATGAATAAAATCAATCAACTGCAAACCTGTGTCAAATTCCAGCTGAGACTCCTGCCTGAACTGGCCGTGTGTGAAGGAGTAACCATTCCTCGTGGGCCCGTTCTGAAGCACAGTGGTCCAGTAGATAGGTGCAAAAACAGACACCAGCACCCGCAGCAAGGGCCCTACCATATGACCATCAATAAATTGGATTATAGCAAAAGTGAAATCTACACTACACTATACTAGGAGCACCACAATGAAGCAAGCCAAAACTGATGTCCCTACTGGTGCTATGGCTGGATAATGTAATACTGAAAAACACTCCTTTCATCGTTCTGTGTGCTACTAACCCAGACTTGGCGGAATGTTGTCAAGACGGGCCTGCAAAGAGCTGCTGCCTTCCTCTTCATTATCTGTGATGTTGGCCTCGAGGAAGGACACGCCGAATTCCCTTTCGTTGACCATGCCTATAAGGCTGCCTCTGGTCTTACGAGGGGCTTCACCTTTCATCACAAAAAAATACATTACAGATGCATCATAATACAAGGTGGATAACTATGCTTGGATAATGAGAAGAAGGATAGTGGAACCCGACACTGTGTCCACTGTATACACCATGTGCACTGATTCGCACGCTAATTGATGTCTATACAGTATGTGCAATTTGGCAGCTTGCTGATGAAATGCAATGTGTGGAAATACAATTCATGCGTTTGCCGTCATCATGGATGGTTGGGTGAGGACAAAAAAAAACGAATTAGGAGCTCGAAATAGCTCCAACCACGGGAACATGGTAATGCAATCGTAGTAGAGGGGCACTTGGTGATTGCCGGCTCATTTGCATAAAACAGGGTAAGATGCAACGTGTGACTTCTATTATGCCTTCCTTATGCAACATTAGATTGTTGAAAAGATGTACATATTGTATATGGCTGTTAAAAATATCATGCAAATATATTGAAAGCAATGGGATTTTTAAAAATATATATGTAAACAAATAAAAAGTTGACCAGCCTCCCTGAACCAACGTGTTTATCTACTCCATTGCACACAGAGTACATGTATCCATTTATAGAATGGGGGGTTTTTTGGCCTGAATTTTTAATTGTATACCTACTGGACATAAAGAAGATAAATATACTGTAGGATTTTATTTAAACCTGGACAAAGGCCGGCATGACATGTCCTGGAGTCAATACTGGGCCCGATGCATGTTCGTCCACCATTAGCTGGTTCCGGGTTGTTGCAAAGTCGACTGCGCTCTTGGGAGCCTTGACCACAGATGCTACTACAAGGACCCCAGTCCTGCCAGTTGGAATAGCCTCCATTAACTAAGACATAGAGGAAAAATAACTGTGGCCATTAGTAGATATTTGAAGAAAATGCAGTCACAACAAAGATACAGCCATACATGACATAAATGACCAATGAATGGAAACAGACAGTTTCGGTGAAATAGTGTGTGAAGGCTGGTGGAAAGGAGTTACTGTGTGTACTGTGACAAGGAAGATAGGCTGTGTGACAGGTCCAAGTGATGCCCCTTCATTAAACACGGTTGAATTATAAACAAGTGCAAACTCACTTTGAACATGGAGAGTAATGGTCCGTTCAGCTGACCCTGCTTCACTCTCAGCCACACATTCATAATCCCCTTCATCTGCAGCCTGTCAAGTCAAATGACAGATATGTATTGATTAAAATGATTGGCACTGTTATGAAAAATCTTTCTCTCATAAAAACAAACCATCAGGACCAAACTAAGTCATTAATTTAACACAACCGTACATCTAGAATGTTTTTTTTTTCCATCGGGAAACATGGCTGCACCATGACTACACCAGATGACAGGCTGAGAGATGGTGTGAACTCTGACTAGATTATAAATCAATCCCAAGGCACATATTGATAAACAACCATCCATAATCACAGGTACGCCAATATTACTAAACAGGAGGCCCCCTCCATAGCCTCAAAAGCAAAAGGCTTTGGTATGATGTAAGGCATGAAATAACATCAATATAAGGAAAGAACAAGGAAATAACGTACACTGTTGACTCGTTGAGAGTTGATACGACTTAGCAAGATATTCTAGGGCCAAGTCGAAGAATATCATACATTGAAAGAAGCATTGTGGGAAGAACTGTCATCTGCCTGTGAGAATCTCAGCTGCAGGCGAGGCAATTATGGCAGCAGTGAGGGACATAACGATGTTAGAGGCTAAGTAAGGCAGGCCAGAGTCTGGGAACATCCAGTTCTCTGTTGACCTCCTCCTTCTGTTGATAATGCTGTTAGTTTCTATCTGCAGTGCCTCCAATCAGATTGTGTTGGAAGCAGGGCACTGCCAGTGAGCGACACAGGGGAAGCCTGAATTGGATGAATGCGTTTGCTTTAAGAAAAAAAATAAAATGTCTCTAAATCTACTCTCGCAAACTTTACAATTCAAACTTGACTAATAAGCGAGGGATAAAATGTGTGAACTTTGTATTTACAGTGATGCTGTAAATGATCAATGATCCATTGTGAAGTGTCTGCATGCGGACAGAGTGGCGCAAGGGTTTTCCATTTCGGAGCCAGCGCAGGACGGGGTTGGGGTCTCCATGGACAGGACAGTCGAGCACAGCTGAGCCACCTTGAATGACGGTTTGAGACATTTGGGCTTCACCCTTCAGCACAGGAGGCTCTAAGAAACGCACACAGTATACAGAGATAATCGTCTGTTCAGTGAGAGATTCCGCTCATCAGTCAGAGTTTACCTCTGATGCGGACAAAGGAGAGCGCTCGGATGGAGCCCACGCTGTTTTCCGCGATACACACATATGTGCCAGCATCACTCATAGTAATATTGTCGATGATGATGGTGTTCCTGCCTGCTTCATCTACAGTGGCACCTACAAAATGTGATGAATCAAAATTAATGAATTAACAAGTTCAGCAGTCAAAATCCAGGCTCCGGTCGAAAAAACATTGCACATTTGAACACTATGAAAAATGTGTATTTTGCTAGTACTGGGGCTCAGCAACACCGTTCAAAGTAAATGATACCTGCGTAAGGTTTGTTGTTGATAGTCCAGGAGATGACAGGAGCAGGTGTTCCCTGAGCGTGGCAGGACAAGGTCAGATCCTGTCCTTTGTTCAAGGTTACATCACCTGGTAGCTCTTTAAAGGCAGGCCGCATGTTGACGGACAGATGAATCTCCTGTCTTGTGGAGCCTGCTGCATTGGTGGCTACACATGTGAACATTCCAGCATCTCCTGGCTATGGAAGTAAACGCAAATGAGAGTCATTCGTAGAGCCAAGACTGGGCTGACACTGAAGCTGCCAATGTTCTACAGCTCACCTCAGCCCTCTCGATAATCAGCTCTCCGGATCTCAGGATGGTAAATTTGCCCGGAATGTTGAGCAAAATTTCACCATCCTTTTCCCATGATACTTTGGGGTCTGGTGAACCCTGAGCAGCACAAGGTAACAAGGCCTGAAATCCTTGAATGACTGACATCTCTGTTTGCCCAGGAAGAATCATTGGGGGAACTGAAACACAACGAAAAGATGGCTCTACTGTAACTTTGAGTTTCCATAGGTCGGTACCCTGTCATTCCCAGCTATCCACTCTTTCATTTGATCGCATCAAAGCTACTGACGAGGCATCATTCCTTTCAAAACCAGAATGGCCAGAATAGGCTTTAGTGTTACAATCGCAAAAACATTCTTACATCTCATCTCATGAATGCAGAGGAGGTTTTGAATTCCTCTCTTGCCATATATATGAAACCCAGCATTTTCTTTACGGTCCGTGCAAAAATCTCGATGCTTGGCTAAACTTAGATCATTTCAACTGATTTTAATCAACAAATATACTACAGTGTATTTTCACAAGGACAAACCAAGAGCCTTGACTCACTTTGAATAAGCAGTCTGATATCGTGACTGGTTCTGCCAGCCAGATTCTTGGCGGTACATGTGTATGTCCCTGCATCACTGCGCTGGGTAGAAGTGATCGCCAATGTTCCATTTGCATATAAATGAATATGAGCACTGTCAATTATAGGCCTCCTTTCTTTGTGCCAAGTAACTTCCGGTTGCGGCTGACCATCTGCCGCACACTCCAGACTGACTGGTTGGCCCAACACGGCGGTGTATTCCACACGGGGCACACTCAGCACTGGTGGAACTGAGGACACACAGGGACAAGAACACATGCTCTTATCACGTCACGCAATTCGGATACAAGCGGGAAGCATGTCCCTTTCGATTTCTGAGAGCAAAAGTACACTACCTTGCAGCACAAGTTTGGTCCTTCCCACAGCCACACCGGCGTCATTTTTTGCCAGGCATTGGTACAGCCCTGCATCACCAAGAGTAACACGAGCAAACTTGAGGGCGCCATTTGAGAGCACAGCCAGCCTGTGACCTGTAAACCAATTAGAAGCATTTTTGGAAAAAATATGTCGTTTATCCTTTCTTAAGATCCATGATGTGCTGCTCTTACCCGCTGCGATGGGAACACCCTCTCTTTGCCAGGTAATGGACGGTCTAGGAAATCCTTGTACCTCACAGGGTAGAACGGTCCCGTGATTTAACACTACTTGTACTTCCTCTGCCATTGGCCTGATTTCTGGGGACTCTATCGGATCAAGGTAAAGTGAGATTAAGTTTCAACTTGTTTACGTGATATGCGTTTTTTTAATCAAATACATGATGTTGTGCCAGAGCCTTGAAGCTAACAAATGACTACCCACCTTGCACCGTAAGTGAGATGTGTTTGTGAGCCACTCCAGCTGTATTACGAGCTGAGCAAGTATACCTGCCGGCGTGACTTGGTAACACGGCAGTTATCTCCAACACCCCTGCATAGAGGATAGCAGTAGTGTATGCCGTTGTCACATATAAACAGAGGTGGTCCGTAACATCCATTTGTCCTGTTAAAACTACTGAAGCAACTTTTTGGATGAATTGGACTTGTCTGAGCCGTTTTACCGAAACATACTTTTTCCACTCTCACTTAAGATTTTTGTTTAAAAAAAAAAACAAAAAACAAAAACATCGTTTTTACTCCGTTAAAATATCCCATTAAGCCGCAAACATTTGCGACTGTTGGCGAAGGGAGAAAAATGCGTATTCACGTCAGGGTTCGTTCAAGGTCGCAAATGTTCACTAAATGTTTGCCAGATGTTCGCCAACAGCTTTTGTCATTTTTCTTGTTGCAGCAAGAAAAGTAAGGGAGATGACGACCGTTTGGCAAAAGTTTGCAACCTTGAACCAACCCTGACGGACCCTGATGAGAACGCAACATTCGCTACCTTCACAAACACTTCGGAATGTATGCCGCTCTGTGCGATCGGAGCTTCACATTGAAATCCATTGCGCTCGCTACTTTTATTTGTGTTGCTTGCAGAATCTAATTTGCTTTGTTACAGAGCCCTGACCTGTGCCTTAGGCACTTGAACTTGACTTCACTGGTAACACCCACAAAGGTTCTACGGGCCAACATAGAAGCAAATTGTGTGAACCAAGGGGAGAAACAGTGATGGAAACAACGGCGTGCGATCCCCAATCAGACGAAGCAAAACACCCCTGGCCTCACTTCAAACTACAGACTACGAAAAACAAGAGCTTCGTCATGCATGTCATTTGTGTCTGTCTAAATATGCCCACATTTGAGCCTACAACAACTCCACTTTAAATTTGACATGTAATCTCTATCTGGTAAGTGTTTTGTGGTGTTTCATAAAAAATGAAAATTCAACTCAGGTCATTTATTGTGTCTTAATTTAGTTTCTCTCATTCAGATGTAATTCATTATTGATTTAGTTACATTTTTTGGCAATAACTACAGTGGTTCATTATATTATTGTATATTTGATGTTCTTGCTTCATTTAAAAAAATAATAAATCAGATGTTACTAAGCAGGTTTATTGACCAAATGGGTCTTGACACAGGTGACCCACTACTGCCGTTGTCGTTATCCTAATCTTACTACCAAATATTGAAAAAATAAGTATATTTATCTGCCTCTTAAATGGGGTAATTGATGAGTTTTCTTCTCAGTGTCTTGCATGACACTGCGATAATCCCTAAAACACAAGTAGAGACGGTTTCTTACCTGAAGGAAGGATGCGATAACTTCCTCCTCTAGAGCCCAGTTTGGCTCCACCTTTTGTCCAGGAGACGGTGGGCTGAGGTCGGCCTTTGACATGACAAGGCAACTCCACTGGAGACATTTTCACAGCCGTGACTGTTGTGACATCGTCTTCAATAGATGGTGGGACTACAAGAGCAATGCACAAAAATACAATTATTGAATTTCAAACTGTTGTCTACTTGTACCACCTTAAAATCCATACCTTGGAGATTGACCTCAATAACCCTGCGCTCCTCTCCAACATCATTCACGGCTGTACACTCAAAGTAACCTTCATCCTCATTGGATGGCGATAAAATTACCAGGGACCCAGAAGACAATAACCTTCAAAAATAAGATATTACGTCTTACTATTGTTATTATGATCACTTATGTCACAAAAAAGTGTGTATTTACCTGTATGCACTCTGGCTAACATCAAGAGGAGAGCCATTCCTTCTCCAAGACACTTTAGGAGGGGGTATGCCTGTTGTCTCACAGCTCAGGACAGCTCTGATGCCTGTGGTGACCGTCATGTTGAACGGACCTGGACTGATTGAAGGACCCACTAACACGACACAGAGCAGATTCCAACATGTTGACCCAAGTCACAAATTTCAGAGTTCCCATTTTTTTCTCTATTTACCAAACACTCTGAGATCGATTCCGCGGTGGTCTGAGCCCGCCTGGTTTGATACCGTGCAGTGGTAGCGGCCAGCATCGCTCAACTGAACCCCATGCACATGTAAGGAGCCTTCTGGTACCATGGTGTACCTGAAATATTTTCAGAAAATACATCCAATAGGATTTTAATGCTATCCATACTCAATCATTTTCAAAGACAAAAAGGTCGTTGGATTTATACCCAAATGTGTCTGATGCGATTTTATTTGTCGGAATCCTTGGACAAATTCTTGCAAATTAGTTCATTGTAACATTGTTTGAAAATGCTTCAGTAAAACGCTTTTTGATAAGGTGTGATTTCATCCTTCAAATTACAATAATTCACAGAAATTAGCAATTTGACTACATTTGAAGTATGTACAGTACGTGGTTTACTAGAAATACGAAATTCATCCAAACTGTTGTGGGAAAAGCCTAAACATGTTAACCTTTTAACCACATTAACACAAAATAAAGACCCACTTGTTGTTATCGTGTATTATGGGGAAGCCATCCTTTCGCCACATGATTGCAGGAGTCGTGCCATCCTCGACTTCACACGGTAAAACTGCATCCTGGCCTATATGAGCTGTCACCACTGCGCTGCTCTCCTTTATTACCGGCGGCACTGGGAGGCAGAAGTATGATTAGGGTCCAATGTGCCGAACCAGTTTTAACCATGTCTAGTAAAAGAGCAATTTACAGAGAATCTCCACAATGAAGAAGAGACTGGTGCTTCCTGCTATGTTGCTAACCACACAACTGTACTGGCCACTGTCCTCGGGTCTGACATCCTGTATTTCAAGGTACTGGCCTCCTGCAAGCCGCTGAATGCGACCACCCAGCTGATTGGAGAGAAAGATGTGACTTAGAGATGTTCTTCTACTTCACTCACTCTTTGTGAATGTGTTCACATCCTGTACCTGCATCTCGACCTCATCCTTGTACCACTCTATATCAGGAGAGGGGTCACTGTCAGCCAGGCACTCCAGGGTCAAATGTCCATTAAGTGGTACTGACAACGTCCTCACATCTTCAGAGCCAAGAAGGGTTGGTGGGACTGTAGTGTGAACAATGTTTGCATAATCACGTACAAATTCAGAAGACATCAGATTGCGCAGTTCAAAGTATGTACAACTCATTCTTCATTCACCTTGTACTCGAACCCAATGGTTTCTTCCATCCTCTCCAGCTGGGCTGCTGGCCAAGCAGGTGTACAGACCTGCGTCCTCAACCTTGAAAAAGACAGTGTTTGTCAGGTTGACTGTCTGTTGCAAAACTCTGATGCCCAGTCTCAAATTTAGATTCTGTGCCTTTTTATGTGTTTCTAGTATACTAGACTGTAATGTAAAGAAAAGTGATGCATAACACTACATTTTCTACGATGGGTAATGAGAATTGGACCATGAAGACTAAAATCTTCATTCATTGTAATGCGTGACAATTTCTAACTGACAAGTGGATTCAGCTCTGTTTGAATGCAGATGTCTGCAGATCTCTGGGATTATTTTATTTTGTCTTTAAAACCTTTAATTCTTTGAGCCATGCCCTATTTTTTCCTTGGTACAATTATGATATATTTTATATCAAGCTCAGAGCAACAGTGTGTTTTTACAACAAATCTTCAAACCGCATGTGCACTGTAGCATTTGTGGCTGTTAGAAGCTGTTGGTTTTTTTTTTTTTTTTTACCTGAATTTTTCTAATACTGAGAATGTGTCCATCGTCCTGAATGATGTTGTTTTCGTCCAGCGGATGACCATCTTTGAACCAGATAAGGGTAGGGGGCGGTACTCCCTCTGCAGAGCACTCCAACTCCAGTGGGTTGTTTATTGCAATCGTCAGCTCTTCTGGGGCACCAGACTTGGATATCTTTGGAGGCTCTGGATCAGAATTCAAGGCGCTTTGTCGAAATGTGTTCAGACAAAAATATAGACAGTATCCAACCGATTATGATATTATCAATATTAATAATAATACCAAGAATGGTGAGATTAAAACTCTTTGTGCTGCTTCCAGCCTGGTTGCTGGCAACACAACTGTAGAGGCCTGCCTCTGAGGGTGACACATCAGGCAGCTGCAGTCGTGTCTCCTGTCCATCCAGCAACAAGTTCCGGTGAAGTGAAATTGGCTGGCCGTCCTTCATCCAAGTCAATGTTGGAGGAGGAACACCGCGAGCCTCACAGGTAAGCGTTACTAGTGATCCTCTCACAACTGTCACTGGTTCCACTGGTTCAACATGATCTACACCAGGGGGCACTGTAGAACATATAACGCTGTGACATGCAGTACCAGAATCCGAAATGCGACTAACTGTAGTACCATATTGGCCCGAATATAAGATTGCCCTGATTATAAGACAACCCCCTCTTTTTCAAGAGTCAAGTTTGAAAAAAGACTTTTTGAACACCAAATACATTTTTATTCAGACAATAATTACAGTACATCTGAAAGAAATGATTATAATAATATATTTGAGAGAGAAAGCATGTTATTTTGCTTCAAATCTTAATATCTGAACATTTGAATATTTAAACTAAACTGCAATCACGTTCGTAAATGAATGGCTTCTGGTTTTTGAAATGTAAATTACATCATAACTTCTCCTCAGCTGCCGGTTAACCTGGCCGATCTTCGACCCACTTTTCTCCAGATTGTCGCTACGTTTCTCCATTTTCTGTTATCTCTTCTATTATTTTCTTCTCTTTTCTTTCTTACCGCTATTTTTTATTTTTCTTCTTCGTGCCACCATTATTTTTATTTTTATGCTTCGTGACAGGGGTTCGTTCACTTTGGCCTGGAGAGTCAAGTTCAGCATTCGCTTCAATTCTATCTGGCGCCATCTAGCGTCGTAAATGGGTATAATATCTAGACCCCGAATATAAGATGACCCCCACTTTTTCAGTCTTATTTCAATGCAAAAAAAGCACTGTCTTATATTCGGGCCAATACGGTAATAATTGGGTGAAAAAAAACTTGGGTGTGTATGACAATTGTATTGGAGTAATGGAAGTTTATTTATGTTTGGTCGGGGAGCGTATTACAGTTTTGAAAGTTGATGGAACTACTTTGCAAATGAGTTCTTGGTAGGTACATGGTTGTTATGCCTTAAACATTAACTGTGTGTGTAATGATGGTACCTTGGACCTGGACGTCATAGCTAAGCTCAGCAAGACCAGCTCGACTGCGAGCTATGCATGTGTAAATTCCAGCATCTGACAAGTGCACAGGAGAAATCCTAAATGAGACAAATGGACAGTCAGCATAACTTTCATGTATAATTTGACAACATATACACAAATCAGCGCCGCTGACAGACCTCAGTACTGAGTCACCAGAGATTAGGCGTGTATTGGGTGATAAAAGTAAGGGGTGTCCATTCCTGAGCCAGCTGATCTGAGGTGGAGGATTTCCATCAGCATGGCACTCAAGAGTCAATGCACTGTCCTGTATGGCCTGCACCACTTTCGGTTCGATGGTCTCACCCAAGATGGATGGTCGTACTGTGACAAAAAATAAAGAAATAAACAAACAACTACATATTGTTCAATTAAAAATGATGACAGTTGAATATTAAAACTGACCAAGGACAAAAAGGGTGTAGATCTTGCTCTCCTGGCCAGCAGGACTGACAGCCAAGCAGGTATACGTTCCAGAATCCTCAGGACTAAGCCTTCGTAAAGTTAATGTGCTGCCATCAGGAGTCACACTAGTAAATAACAATTACAAAATAGTTGAAATGCTATGAACACCAGAATAACATTCTCATTATTATCATCATTGCCCCACGACGTTCTCACGGTCAAACACATGGTTGTTTGTTGCATTTTCATTTATCATAAAAGCTACCGAACATCTGTATACCAGCTGCTATTAATGTTCTCCATGATTGTACCGTAAACAAATCCATTTGTTTCTCTACACATTCATCTTTTATGCTTACAAACTTTGATGCTAATGATTTTTTTCAGTTTATTCCCCAAATTTTAGGGGAATGACAACGATGAATAGATTAGGCTATTGTAAAACAAATTGAGCTACTTTGTAAATACAAATAATGTATTATTACTATGACCTCACACCGTACATTATTGTTCTGTCGGGAAATGTGGGCTGGAAACAACTCACGCAACGTGACGTGTATCTGACTCTTCCAAAGTCGAGCCGTCTTTCAGCCAGCTAAGGTGAGGCACGGGGTTTCCAGAGGCTTTGCACTCAAGTGTTGCCTCTTCTCCTATGGGTGCACTCACCTCAGATGGATGATCAGAGTCCAGAATAGTCGGTGACACTACACAGGAAAAAGACGACTGGTCAATGCAAATAATATTTTGTTCTTTCATGGATGACACTTTCATTTCATATGAGAATTGATAGCCATTGTTTTAGTAGATGGATGTCATTTTTTACCCTGCACTGTAAGAATGTAATCCTTTTGTTCCTGTCCTTCACTGTTCTTGGCCACGCAAGTGTAAGTTCCTGCATGAGACAGAGTAAGAGGCCCCAACTCTAGGCGGTTCCCCCGAATAGACCACTGCCACTGCAGGCTACTCTCTGGAAACAGACAATTTTAAATTTTACATTGGATGATACTTTACTGTCGTATTTTCATTTCTTTGTAATAGTCTTACCAATAGGTGTTCCATCCTTGAGCCATGTGATGCTTGGCACAGGGACCCCCGAGGCCTCACATCGAAGGGATACGTGAGAGCCCAGGGTGAAGTTTAGGGCCTCTGGGAGAGGCTCATCAAGGACAGGTGGAACTGTAAAAATAAAATTGCACTGTAGTTGAAACCATGTCCACCACTCTTGCTTCACTGTGGTCGTCCGGAACACAAAAGAAATATTCGCACCATAGACCGCCAGTATGAATGTCCTGTCAACCTGGCCAGCCACATTAGATACTTTGCAAGTATAGGTGCCACCATCTGCCACCTGGGAGCAAAGCAATTTCCAAAGTAAGGATTTAATGTGTGACAGTTGAGTCGAGTGATGTCATGACTTTGGAGTTTGATAAGTTGATAAGTTTGGTAAGTTTTCCGGACCTGAACTCCTGTGATCTCCAGCTGCTGGCGATCTGTCTGCAGTCCATTCCCTGTAACTAGTTGGAGTCCATTTTTATACCATGTGACCTCGGGCTCAGGGACACCATGTGCCTCACATTGCAGGGTTACAGAGGAGCCAAGCTGCGGGGTCAGCACATCTGACTCGGCATCAAGACGAGGCCTCAGGGTGGGCAGGACTGTTGGTTTGCATTTCGAATGAGGACATGATCTCATTGTGATTCATTTCAACTTGTCACGATTCACTTTCAGGCTACATATTCTCTGTCACAGCTGTGGTAAACATTTTTTTTTTTTTTTTTTTTTTTGCTGAGACAATGCTTTGAAATGTGATCATCTGTGTACGAAGCCGGCGTGTGCAGATGGCTCACCATAAACACTGAGGAGTAGACTCTTTTGGTCCTGGCCAGCTGAGTTGGAAGCTGTGCACACATATTGTCCCTCATCCTCCGCTCTTGCCCTTGGCAGCTGTAACATCTGGCCACCTGTAATATTAAAGGGGGACATATTAAATATACTTTGGAATTGTTCATGAACAAACATTTGCCTTGTCTGAACTACCTGCTTTCCTATCAAATTTGAAATTAAATTCATTCATTCATCTTCCGAACCGCTTTATCCTCACTAGGGTCGCGGGAGGCGCTGGAGCCCATCCCAGCTGTCATCGGGCAGTAGGCAGGGGACACCCTGAATTGGTTGCCAGCCAATCGCAGGGCACACAGAGACA
>CAAKHF010016297.1:34477-45188 GCA_901007745.1 Hippocampus kuda
ATAGTTCAATGAACCGCCATTACTCGTCTTTGGGAAAGTTTATGTTGGCCATTAATTCAGGCTAATAGCACGGACCATCGGATATATGTACGTGTTGGGTTCCCTAAATGCAGCCAATATAAAAGCAACTTGGAGGGAATGGATAGTGACTGTTTAAATTGTATTCTCTGGAAGATTGATTCATTTTAGATAACATTTCCAAAGTAAAGCTGCCAAAGTGGGGGCATTAGCAGGGTAGCCTTGTGCCTTCACCTCCTTATTAAATATTTCACCATCCCATCACAAATCACCCATATCTTTACTACCGTATTTTCCACACTAAAAGGCGCACCTAAAAGTCTTCCATTTTCTTAAAAGCCCATAGCGCCTTAAAATCCGATGCGCCTTTTGTATGGTCATTACGGTAATATTTCAACCCCCCAAATGGCTCCTTGCTCGAGACACGCTGACAACGCAGAGTTCAAACTTAAGGCGATTGGCTACGCAGTTGAACACGGAAATAGAGCAGCGGCAAAATAGTTCAACATTAACGAGTCAATGTTATAACTTGCTGTTGGTTAAGTGAACTGTGTTGCTGCTTTATTAAATACGTTTTACTGACATCTGATCGTTCAGTTGGTGTTTCCTTGAGCGTAGCTCCATCTAGTGGAGGCATTGTAGATTGTGTCTTATAATGCGGTGCACCTTTTAGTGTGGAAATACGGTATTTAAACACCATATGGCCAGTAACAGCAGTTAAATACTCACAGAGAATTAAAAAAAGAAGTATATCTTTTTTGCGTCACGTACCATGGCCATGATATCAAAACTACAAGTGTGTGTTTGTGTCTGAGTATGTGTATTTTTCCTCTTTTCTTTTCTGGTTCACTCTTTATAACGTCGTCATGTGGAAAGGTTTTGAAAACCGTGAGGAAACTAGTAAATCTATTTTCCCTCACGGGATGAATGAAGGATCATTCAATCAATTAATTAATCCATCAATCCATCTAATCTAATCTACAGCACAGGTAACAAGTAATTAGCACGTTTGCCTCACAGTGGTGAGCTTTTTGATCTGAATTCTGAAGATTGCGTCTTCCTCCCACATTCCAAAACCATGCATGATAAACATTAATTATTATGAACAAAAAGAAGATAAATATGTATAATTTTTATATACTGTATAATCTATTGAGTCTTTTTTTAAAGGATATTTCTCAATGGAGTATTGTAAAAGTAATTAAAAGTAATCAAGTCCTGAAGACGGGGCTCAAAGGTAAGCGACTGCACCCATGTGACCCAACTGGGCACAGTAATGTGAATTCTCTACCCATGGGTTCGCCATCTGTGGGAGGAGCCATCGGGGTCTTGTGCCATGTGAACCGAGCAGCGGCCAGAGGCTACAGAAACTTGCTCTAGGGATGTGAAATGTCACCTCTCTGGCAGAGAAGAAGCCGGAGCTGGTTTGCGAAGTTGAGAAGTCCCAACTAGAAAATAGATAATAGGTCTTGCCTCCACACAAAGCCTCGACTCTCATACCAGTCCTCTTAAGTAGGGTTGGACTCTCTTCGACTCTGGAATTGCCCACAGAGAGAGGCGCCAAGCAGGTGTGGGCATACTATTGCCCCCCTGCTCCGTACATGTACTTTATGGTTCAAGGCAATGGGCTCAGAGTAAACCAGCTGCCCATCTGCATTGAGAGGAGCTGAATGAGGAGGTTTCGGCATTTGAACAGGATGCCTTCTGGAAGCCGCCCTGGTCAGGGGTTCCGGGTACGTCCCAGTATGAGTCCCCAGGTACGACCAAAGACACGCTCGAGAGGCCATGTCTCCTGACTTATCAAGGAACGCCGGAAGGGCTGTACAAAGTGACTGGGAAGTCTGGGTTTCCCTGCTAAAGCTGCTGCCCCTGCAACCTTACCCCGGAGAAATGGAAGAGAATGGATGGATAAAAATAGTCAAGTTACATTATTTTAATATTATGTTACTTGGATTACATTACTTGCTACTTTTCATTTCACTGGACACGATATCGGAATACATTTTAAAGTAACCCTCCCAACCCTATGTGTTCGTGGGGGATAGCGAGCTCATTACCACACACCTGAAGGCTAATTTATTCACTAAGAGTCAGTGAACAAAACTAAGGCAACAGTGTCTCTTAGGCAGAGTACTGACAAAGTAATTTGATGAGTACAAGAATACGTCGACAGTATTTATTGACCCTAATATTTGATTTTATTGTTACCTTCAGCTGGGCAGGGGATGATGACCTTGCTGTTAGCTATTTTCTCCATGACTGCTTCTCCTGGTTCTGCAAAAGACGGGGCCTCTGTGGGAACAAAAACATGGGTAAAGGCAGAGTCAACAGACTGAGAAAGGGTTGCAAAAGCCAAAATGGTATCACGGTAGACCAAGGTTTCAAATCACACGTTTGATTCCTCTCCAGAACTTAAACTTCAAATTAATTGATCAATTAAATGACACCGTATTTTCATATGAACTAACCAAGTATTCATTGGAACAAACATTAATCAAGATACATTTTCCAAAGCAATTAGGTTCCTGCTTTGTGGGCAAAAAAAAAAAGACAGCATTTTACTCTTTTGGTGGCCCAATAAAACGCAATCTGGGGCCTATTTTGAGGTTGGAAAATGCGGCGTTCGACATGTACAACTCTGTTATACTTTTTAAATATATACTATGAGTCAATAGAGGCGCAAAAGACTGATTCTGTCCCTGACGCATTCCCATTAAAATGACAACACTGCTTAAAAGTGGAGTGTTTATACAGTGGATACATAGATAGCTAGATAGCTCGATAGATAGCTCGATAGATAGCTCGATAGATAGATAGATAGATAGATAGATAGATAGATAGATAGATAGATAGATAGATAGATAGATAGATAGATAGATAGATAGATAGATAGATAGATAGATAGATAGAACATGGACATATAGAAACATGGACATAGTAGGATACCGTATGTGGTCGACACTGAATCTAAACTTTAAAGAAAAGACGAGTGTTTTTTTTGTTGTTTTTTTTACTTGAACTGTAAAAGGCTGGTATTAAGTGACAGGAATTCACCAAGAATTTCCAGCATGATCTCCAAAGTCTCCTGTCCAGCGCTGTTGCGAGCCACGCATTGGTAAGTTCCTTTGTCAGCCATGCTGACGTGCTGGATCCTAAAGGGTGACGTGTCCTTGATCCCAACAGGAAGGCCATTGTGAAACCAATTGACCTCTGGGCTCGGCTCCCCCTGGACCACACATGGGAGCGTGACTGTTTGTCCCACCAGGGCTTTCAGTAGCGGGGGTGCGGGCTGAATCCTGGGCTTGGCTAAGGACAAAAGAACAACCTTGACAAGTGTTTTATCATATCTATCCATAATGTCAACAGTTTAAAGAGAAGTGCCGTTATCATGAATTCTATCAACATGAAAGTGATCTCAACAAACATGTCATTGTTTCTGACTTTATCATAAAACCCCACAAAGTTACCTTGGATGTGTAAATTGTAGCTTAAGGACACATTGCCGGCTGGGTTCTCTGCAGTACACGTGTACAATTTACTATCAATGAGGCGTACATCAGTTATCTTCAGGGAGCCTGAGGGCAAAACAGTGAACCTGGGGAATGGTGAGGGGTGAAGAGCAAAGAAATGGCACAATAAAACACAACACTTAAAGAGTGAGAGAAAATCTATTCTATATTGGTGGAAAGAAAGCTAATCTTGTTTGGAAGGGAAAAAAAACCCAAAAGCGTGAATTCCTTTGTTTTTGCAAGAACATTTGTCAGACTAAAAAGACGTTTTGAAACAAAGATTCTTCCTTGAATGTCACTGTTTTTTTCAAGAACATTTGTTACCCTAAAATGTAAAAAAAAATGTGGATGCCCTGAAAAAAATTATTTGTCCAAATGGTGACTAAGTGAGAAATCCAAGGTCTAAAAAAAAAAGAAACCACTCAGTGAAATGCAGCGTCCTCAAGGGTCGAGTGATCTCCCCTGTGACTTGTTACCATTGTCCAAGGTAATTACAGTGTAAAAGGATAGCCAGAGTTTAAGTTGATGAAGTCACCCTGGGAAAGGTCACAGAGATGCCAACATCAATACAATAACACAGTGTGTTAAGTCAATCACGATGGCGTCACGCGTGATTTGATTTAAAGAAAGGCCCGACCGCGGTGCTAGATGCATGTACATACATCACTGGGATATCTGCTTGAGAAACGCTCATGCCAATTTAGCCATTAGTTTGCCTGTCAGAGACAAACAAAAAGTATGCTTGTGACTAAAACATGCCCATCTGTTTGATGTTTGGAGGGAGTGAAAGGCTGCTTGGTAACTTGAAAGGTTTTTGTATTCGTCTGAAATTCATCAAGGCGGAGTTGTATAAATGCAAAATACACACGCACATGTAAACAGACCTCTCCCAGTTATGGTAGATAAGTGTTTTTGCTAGGCAACTGAACTATAACAATAACATGTTTATTTCAGTGGGAATAAGCTTGAAGCAAAAAATATCTTGTTTCTCCGTGTTATCACAGTTACCCCAAGTCCCCCAGTCATGTGAAGAAAAGCAGTGACATTTGAGGCGCCGAGCGACGGTGCTTTGAGCAAAATGTTGCTTTGCGGGGTTAGACAAGCTAAAGCAGACGGGACAGGACATCCCCTCTCCATCAGTTCCCACATTGATATACAATGTGGTAAGTGTCAGGTTTTGAAACGCCAGAGCCACCCCTCTAATTTACATGATGCAACAAACAGCACCCCACTGGCCTCTTCAGTACTGTCCAGCTTGCATAGTATCTGCAGTGGCTCCATTTGCAGCCCATGTGGGGGTTGTTCACAGAGACATGTTATCCTCATCAGGCAGGGCTAGCAAAGAGTCAGCATGTTGTTTTATTGCTAACGCACCCCAGGGATTCCCAACTTCAGGCAGACGGGGCTTGTATCTCTTCCCTGTCAGTTCGCTTTCTTCCCCTCTTCCTGGCATCCCCCACACCACCACCCACATTTCCTTTCTTCCCGGCCGCATAGACAAGCCATACGGCATTTGAGTCACCACTGCGGCTTTCACCTCCCCTCGTCATCCTCCTCTCGACCTATTTAGTCGGAGGGTCTCTCCTCTTGCCTGTGAACTGAGTCTGCCTGCCTGTCTGCAGCCACCGCGACCACACATGAATGTGAGCCATGCAGGG
Organism: Hippocampus kuda; assembly: GCA_901007745.1. Taxonomy (NCBI): domain Eukaryota; kingdom Metazoa; phylum Chordata; class Actinopteri; order Syngnathiformes; family Syngnathidae; genus Hippocampus; species Hippocampus kuda. The sequence goes on from CAAKHF010016297.1 coordinate 39,663, forward strand.
CCAGATGTTCCACCTCAATTTGGTGAGAAAGTCAAGCCTTCACACAGGCCCCCTGCAGATGGTTGGCTCCTCGGCCAAGCTGCGCTTTAAAGGGCATCACTGAAAACTTGAGGAGTAATGAATGGCAGGACTTAAGGCGTGCTGAGCACCTTTGTCTTTCACTACACATGACGTTGTTGCCACAGTGATGTTAAAACCTTCCACTTACCCTGCTGTGACAGGGGGGATGGGGTGACCGTTTCTGTTCCAGGTGACAAGTGGTGTCGGACTCCCCTGGGCCTCACAAGGTAGAACTACCTCTGCTCCCACCTCTGCAGCCATTTTTACTATGTTGTCATGGTCACTCGCGCCCACTATCTTCGGTATTGCTGTGAAAAGAGAAACGACTGTGAGTGTTGGCTCACCTGGAAACTACACGAATTGAGTGACGACAGTCAGACATTTATTGGCCTTACTGTTAACACTGAGCTGGATTTCTCGACTCGCGTAACCCACAGAACTAGTGGCAGTACAGATGTAGATTCCTGCATCGTCAGTGGTTGGGTGAGGGATGTGGAGGTGTCCATCGGGGTCGGCCTGAAGCGAGGAACCGCCCCGAGGCACAGGTTGCCTTCCCTAAAGCCACAGCATGCATTAAAACCACGAGGGATCTCCACACACGACAATGTTGGAACACAGAGCTCCCTTTCAGCTTTGGAGCCAAACCTTTGATGTTTCATCTAATTACAAGGCTCCCCTCTAACCTGCTCTCGGTCTCCAGTGTGAACATACAAGAATGCAGGCTACTGAATTTACACTTGTTTTGAACAGCTTTTACAGATGTATCCTTATCTGGCAAGTAGACTGCGGTAAGGAATTTGACTGTGCAGCACGCTGATAAAATTGTTTCGGAAAAAGCAATTCAGAAAAATGAATCTGGCTCAAAGCCCTGATGTGACATTTATAAGTAGAACACAGCCTTTGTACCGCCTTTATGTTTTACAGACTTGAAGACTGTTTAAATGATAGCGGTGGTAAGCATAAAGCATAAAGCTGAGCACTTTGCAGTAATGGGTGTAAAGAGAACCATAAAAGTCATGTTCGAATACAGCATAAACAACTGGATCTTGATTGGGATTTTACACGAGGCTTGTGAGTGCCGTCATCATGGGAATAATTGACTGCGCATCGGAATGAACAACTGTTATATTTAATTCCGGCTCTTTTCAATATATTCATGAGCAAATGCTAAATTATGTATGATCGTGTGTAGGCAGCACTGTGGAACATGTAGTTAGCGTGTCTGCCTCACAGTCAAAGGATGTGGGTTGAATCTTAGCTCAGGGTGAACATATATAGTCCCCTCAAAAGGGTCCAAACTGAGTTTCAAACCCAGAAACTTTTGACTGTGAGGCAAATGTGCTTGCCACCTACCTCACACTGTGCTGACAATTAAGAAGTAAAATACAATACGTCAAATGTGCTTAATGTTATATGAACAAGAACTTGGCAAAGAAAGGTATCCTAAAGCAGCAAACCGCTACTTGATATGTTGGGAATATGTGCTCCTTTTTCCATCATTTTTTCTCTGGCTTATTCTGTTCAAGGTCAGAGACTGCATAGACTCTAGCAGATTTAAGGCAAAAGGCAGACACTCTGGACTGATCCCCGATCAACTATGGGAATTTTGTGAATGGCAAACTGCAGCTTACCTCAAGGTTCATGCTTGTGCAACATGGTCATGCCATGAAGAAAATGTCAATGTTCTCACAAAGAAAGATTGGGGGAACTCTTATCTGGATTGGAAAAATACTTAACTGACAAATACGACGAGTGACTTCTTGGGAAAATCATGTTTAAGCACTTTGTTTAAATAAAAGTTGCAAGTCAGCAATGCTGCACTGCAGCCTCATGATGTTTCATTTTCAGCAGAAAGGCTGGCAAGGGACGTATGAACCAGAGTAAGGAATACAGGCAGTTAGAATAACAGAAAACGTCCAACTCTTACCTTGGACCAGACCACAACTGGTTTAGGAATGCCACTCGTCTCACATGACAATGTGATGGCTACGCCCTCGTTGGCTATGTAGCGGTAGGGCCCAGCTTTGATTTCTGGGGGCACTGTGAAGAAAGTAGGCCACAAAGCACAGCTGACTATTTGCTTGGCCCTCACAAATCTCACTGGCCTTAGAAAGCCAACTGGATCGGCGCTTGAGGCATTTATTCATTACGCCGCTGATGGATCATAATCTGGCTTGTCTGTCATTATCCTCTGATGAGCCCACTGCTCAAAGCAAATGGCAACAGCAGGTGGACAGAATGACAATGCTTTTCAATAATGACTTTACTTCAAACCTGCCTCGAGCCTGAGCGTGGACAGAGCATGAAAACAGAAGACTACTTACCATGGACCTCCAAGATGACTGTAATGTTCATAGAGCCTGCTACATTCATTGCTGTACAAACATATGCCCCAGAATCCTCTGGGACAGCTCTTTCAATGTACAAACTTCCATCACTCCTCACAAACATTCTCCCGTTCAATTGAACCTTTGCGGAATAACAAAGACACGTTAGATAAATCTGTATAATCCTGTATGTAGTACCGTTATCAATTTCTTCTTGACTATATCTTACACGTTTCCCATTTAGTGACCAGTGTCTTTCTGGGAGGGGTATGCCATCCAGCAGCATACACGGGATACTCACGGACTGCCCGATGCCAGTAGTAATGATGGGGGCACTTTGGGCTAAGAGAGGGGGCTCTGCAATTGTAATTGTTGAAAGAACATGAATTAAGTACGAGCCGCTTCAAGCGTTTGCCCTTGGGAGGGATACGGTCGGGCGCAAAAGAAAATCACATGCTAAACAAGCCTACCCATTCCAGTGACCCTAACTCTGGCCTCAGCTTTGATGGTTCCAAACTGGTTCTTGGCCTCACAGGTGTACAGCCCTTCATCATCCAGCCAGACACCTGAAGTAAATTTGAACATGAATGATGTTTCGAACACAGCAACACAGCACCCTCTGCACCACGCAGATAAGCAGAAACGCTATGGATTGTGGGAGAACAAAGTTAATAACAAGTGCTCTTATTGGTTTGACTGAGCTGTCATTAGGATTTTAAAAACAGAAATGAAAAGATTCATGGCTTTGGCTGTGCTGCCTCACTCAGTCATGCTGGGAGATGAACATGTTAGTCAATTCACGTGTTAAGATTATCAAGTTAACTCACTCTGAATCAGAAGGAATCCATTCTCCAGCTGCATTTTTCTACCGTGGTTGTCTGTCCTTGCGGGAATGTGTCTACCATCTTGAGTGTACCAGGTCACGGTTGGTTGTGGGAAACCTCGAGCGGCACAGGGAAGGGTGATGTTTTCCCCTACATTAGCCGCCATGTCAACCGGTGTATCAGAGAACGAAGGTCCCACTGTGGTGCGAAAAGTGGTCAGAGATCCATTTTCCTTGCATTGCCTTGCCTTAGAGGGCAGTCTGGTCTTACCTCCAACCTGCAGACTGACTGTACCAGAGGAAGTCCCAGCAGGGCTGCTGGCCACACAGCTGTATTGACCAGCATCGACATCCTGCACCCTTCGAATATGCAGGGTCCCGCGGTGGACATCCTGCTCAACAAAGGGGGCGGAGCCCACCTCAAGTTTCCCTGGAAATCCAGAATAAAATCAAGCTCCAGTTCTTCCTTTGCTTTTCAATGTACTAAACCAGGTTATACTGTGAGTTACCTTTAAACCAATGGACAAGAGGAAGGGGAGTACCACTGGCTTGACACTGCAGAGTAGCGTCATCCCCGACAGCTACAAGTAGAAGCTGCTGCTCCACTGTTATGATAGGCACCTCTGAGGGAAAACAGCAAGATTCAGATGTGGTAAAAGTGCATCATGTACTGTATCTAAAGGATTCCAACGCTCTACAAAGGATCTTTTTTTTTGTCCGATTCATGAGCCAAAAGTGGAAAAGTAAAACCTACTAAAATGATGTAACACAGCAGTTCGTGCCACCTCCGCAAAAAAAAAATAATTAAAACCCCAAGCTAGCTCTCCGAGTACCACAATCATGACAACATTAAAATACAGTAGGGCAGTAGGCATAAGTGTTCATAAAAAAATAAAGCAGGTTTTATTCATAATGTTATTTAATCTTATTGTACAGAATGCAAAACATTGTAACATTATGCAGTTTGCATTCTATTCAAATACTGTAGTGTTTTTTTATCTAATCTTATCTTATCTTATCTTAAATCATGATTCAATCAAAAGATATTGCATATAAATACCTTCTTTTTTGAAAAGAAATCCAATCACAAATTCTACTTAGTTACCCTCATGACCTCACAGACAAGTGAAAATTTCAGACCTCATGAGCAATCTGCTCAACGCAACTATAGGGTTGCATCAATAATCAATGATTGTTTTGCGCACTACCAGTGAGATAGACCGACATGTTTTTGCCAGGGCTTATACAGATATCAATTATTCGTCATCATGGGGGCCAATAACCGAAATACGGAGACGATATTCATTTTGAGTTAAAGGAAAATATTGGTGTAAAAAAAAATACAAACTCCAATGCTTTGTTGAAATGTCATTAAGCTTATGTTGACTGAGCAACTTGTCAGATTCGCAAATTGTTGAAGGTTGCTTTTTTTAAACAAGAATAGACAAACAGTTTTTGTTTTGAAATTCTAAAAGAAAGTTTAGGGAGCCCCCAAGGGCATTCAGCAACACAAACGAGTCTGTACTTTTCCACTGTAAATAACTAAATGTTAAACCTTAACTTGTCTTTGTTTTAATTTCAAACAAAAATAAAAGGTGAAGTTAACTGAAAATGTAAATAAATGAAATCTCTGAAGTTAACACATTTTAAAATGATCTCTTATTGGCCTTCACACTTTAAAAAAAAATAATGTTGAAAATCAGCCTGCCCGATAATCAGTCGATCCCTAATCAATGGTGCGAGTACCACACTTGGAGAATCACCGATGTGACGTATTTATATAGCATTGACATTCAGCGTAACGGTCAGTTTCAGAAAGTCCTTTGGCAAGGACTTTTTGCATGCATGTTGCTTTAAACTTATTATTTGAGGATTGGTGATCTAATAAGAACTGACAACCTGACCCAAAGTTCTATACCATTAGTGTCAAACTCATGGCCCCGGAGCCAAATCTAGCCCACCAAATCATTTTATGTGGCCCACCAAAGCAAATAATGTTTATCGACTTGATGCTTTTTGCTAAAACACCAAAATTGCAAATTGGTTTCATGTAGAAAAAAAGAAAAATGTTGAGATGTCGCAGCTATTTTTTGTGACCCCTTCTTACATATATGTAATAATATTTGAACAAGCACTATTTATTGGAATCTGATTTCAGCATTAGTTATTCATCAATGTGTAGAATAAGCAGTTCAGAAAATGGATGGATGGATGGATGGATGGATGGATGGATGGATGGATGGATGGATGGATGGATGGATGGATGGATGGATGGATGGATGGATGGATGGATGGATGGGTGGATGGACGGAAGGA
>CAAKHF010016302.1:14157-34415 GCA_901007745.1 Hippocampus kuda
TTTTTTTTTTTTTTTTTTTTTTCCCCCCCCCCCCCCCACAACATAAGGTTGCTGTTGCGCATGAAAATCAATAAGCCTCAGGGAGTTTTGCGTAGGATTAAATCTCAGAAAACGAAGAGAGTTTCAAAAAACTGGTTCTTGGTCATGCCGACCCCGCAACATCACCAACATTGGTTTTGGTAAACACAGAAGTCCATCTTTGGGATTTGAACAAAACTTGCGCTGTAAATTGAGCAGTGTTTATGTCTTCTCAGCAATCGCCTGGCTCATTTCTGTGATCACCTCCACAGTCTGCGCTTATTTAAAAGCATCACTGTCGTCATTTAAGTACACATCTTGTGTGGTCGTTTATGCTATGTGCAATGCTTGAGTTGTGTGTATGTGTCGACTTTAGTTGTATGAAAATACAGATTGTTTTGGAATTTTCATTACTTCAACTCTAATTGAATCTTCTTCGTTAGGACATATATGGGTAAGGTGCAACCCACGGTCCACATCTAGCTCATCCTCTGACTTGCCCTCACAGTGGTCATGAAGTCAAAATAAAATGTCAACAATGCAGTGCTTATATTTTTAAAGTTTGCTTTTATTTTGATGTGCTCGTGTGAGGACTCAACTCAATTCAACTTGATTTATACATTTAAGATTTGGGATTCCCGACCACAAATTGAGTTAGGATGCAACGGCATGGTAGCAGCTTATCAAAACAAAAATAATGACATGTTTTATATAACTGAATTCAGTTAATATTGCACAAGGTTATCATCTTGACAACCATTCCAGTTTCTTATGTGCCCTCTTTGGAAAATTTACCAACCACCCCTGGCCCCTGATTTAGTATATGATCATAACAGATGTGCCCACTACCTCTTGGCCATGGGGAAGTATCTGGAGCACTCGGTCCCATCCCAAGCACAGTAGGGGTCCCTTGCCAGGCAGCATTCGGCGCAGGCCTTTCCGTAAACCTCACAGCGATGCAAAGGCATTTGGGACACACCCATATCCGAGCCCAGGTACAGTTGTTGCTGCGCAGATAAATCAGAATATAGGATTATTTCTTTCAGAACAACAAAACATGGATGGTTTGTGCCAAGGTTCTAGACACTTGGATTTGACTAGACACTTCGATTGGCCTGTATTTGTTTTCCTGACCTTTTCAAACAATAGCAAACGATTTGGATATTTATGCAGTAACGGTTTACCCCTGACGATCCAATCTAATGACGGGTTTGCTGCCGATACCAACACCCCACTGGTAAATGAAATAAAAGGCCCAGTCACATGTTTTGACTACTTATAGAAAAGGGTTAGTTCACTGAATGTATTATTAGGTTGTTAAAATCAAATGACACGAATTACCGTCTCTGACTTTATCTCTGGCTATACAATAGACTTGTTTTGAACACTTCAGCATGACTATTGTTTTTCTGTTGATTATAAATACCTGCTTTGTTGAGAGCTCCATCGCTGTAATGGCTGTGGGCTTCTGTAACACACAGTATGGTAAGCTGACACGACCTACAAGGATAACGGTTATAGAATTGAGGCGAGGAAAAACTTACTCTGAAAACAGTCATTTCCTCCAGCAGCACTTCCTCCAGGTCATGCCACGAGCCTCTTGGGATTGATACCACTTTCAAAATTGTTCCGATGTCTGGTACAAAACGACAGTATTCATTACATAAAGTACATTCAGTTTTCCAAAGAGCCTCATTACTTGTCATACCCGTGCCAATAAACATGACGTCATACTGGCCATCTTCTGCTTCTACTTTATCCACCACTATCTGTGTGAACTGATAGTCCACATCGGTTCTAACGATGATCGGTCGATTGTTGATTGGGTAGACAGGATTGAACATGGCTGGGTGGCTTCGTGCAAAGACTACGACTTCATCAGGAAGGTCCTTGGTCGTACCGAATCCTCCGAACGTCTTGCTGGGACACTGCAGAGAAAGTGAATCATCAGTGAATCCCATCCATTTAAATTGGAATTATTTCATTTTGATTAATACACTCACTGTGCCAGGCCTTGGGTAAGGAACTCGCCCCTGGAAGGGCACCCACTGATAGTTAGGTCCATCTCTATGAGCGTAAGGACCCAGGAAGACTCTTCGGATGTCAGTCATGCTGTACATGCACACGGCTGAGCCTTTGAAGATGTTGCTAATGGTATGAAAAGAACACGTGCAGCTGTGAAATCAGTAATTCTAATGAAATTATTGGGCCAAATTACATTTAATTTTAGCCATGGTAACCATTTACGGCAGATGAACACAAGTAACACTGGCCTCAATATTAACTACACGTACACTGTAACCTTATATCATTAATTTTGTATGAAGAATTTCATTAATGGTGGCCTGGTGGACAAGTGCTTTAACGGGTTGACCTCACAGTGCAGAGGTCGTGGGTTCGATCCTGTGTGGAGTTTGCATGTTTACCCCGTGCCTGCGTGGGTTTTCTCCGGATAATCCGGTTTCCTCCTACATTCGAAAAACATGCATGGCAGGCTGATTGAACACTCTAAAGTCTAAATTGTCCTTAGGTGTGAGTGTGAGCATAGATGGTTCTTCGTCTCTGTGTGCCCTGCGATTGGCTGGCAACCGGTTCAGGGTGCCCCCCACCTACTGCCCGAAGACAGGTGGGATAGGCTCCAGCACCCGCCACTACCCTTGTGAGGATAAGCGGATCAGAAAATGGATGGATGGATGAAGAATTTCATTGATGAGGTTACTCTTTAAGTCTGGCGCCGATTACAGCCAGAGGAAACCGTAGTACCCAGAGAGAAGCCTCACAGGCATGAGGAAAACATGCAAATTCTACACAGGAAGTTCGGAGCCCGGAATCAAACCCATGCCATCTGCACTGTGAAGCGCAAATGCTAACCAGTGGTTCACCATGCCACTGCCACATTCAACTACTGGTAACAAATACACATAACGTACTGTCCTGTGAAACATGGACACCCCATTAACGTTTTTTTTTTTTTTTTTTTTAATGACAAAAATGAACAAGTGCTTTTACAAGACAGTGAGGATGTACAGGTATATATATATATAAAATGTCAGTGATGACATGCTTTGTTTGACTGACTTTTTGTGGCCACTAGATATTTGTTTCATTTAATATTTAAAAATATATATATATTGTGAGCTCTATAGAATGTCCGGAGCATCTTCAAAATTACTTTATTCTATGCATGATATATTATTTAAATAATCCACAGATTAATCAATCGAGTATTTTCTGCCAAAAATTGGCATCACCTTCAGCCTAAAATAAAAATCTATTTTGGTCGAACCGTAGAAATTATTCCACAGTCAGCCCCAGTACCTTGACGTGGTGAACACCGCATAGACAATTGGGCTCTTGGGATCCTTGGTGCTGATCAGAAAAACATCCTCTGAAAGCCAAAAAGAGAGCAACATATAATAAAGACATTTCCTGCACTGAATAGTACAATTTATTTTGGGGCAACTTACGTAGTTCATCAAAATGTGTGTCAATGCCATTACTTCCTGGCACAGAGCAGACAAGACGAGCCTTTAAGAAGGTGGTCCACTTATTCACCAGACTCCTGTGGCCCCCGAGGTCATTCTGAGTAGTTAAGAGCAGTATTCTAAATCTGAAGACGAGTGATTAAGCATCTCCAACTTCTGGAGATCATTCAGTAAAAACTCCAGTGATGCCACTGAGCTTCATGTGTCATTTAGTATTTCTCTCAAGGTTTTGTCATGTGAAGTGATTGTACTTTACACAATAAAGCCCCCTCTCTTATAAGAACTACGTAAATATAACCATAGACAAGAACCTCTAAGAGCAGTCATTATGCAAAAGCCCCTCAGACAGAGGAAGAAAAAGAAAAAGAAAAAAACACTTTTTTCTTTTTCTTTTTTTTTTCTGCGCTAAGTATTGACGCCTCTTCACATAAAGTAGCGTGTGATTGAGCCTGTGTCGGTTTGTGACAATGCGTTGGAGGGCCTATTATTGTTCATACCTTGCAGAGCTGGCCAATTCGAGCCTGTGTGGCTTTCCCGGCGTACTCTCCATCAATGGCGTTCTCTCTGAAGAACAAGTAGATTTTATCGTCCTCTGGGTTGTCGCTCTCTGGAATCAGATGGACACCAACGAACCTGGGATCTGCCTCACACGTAGAGAGACGCACATTCAGCAAAATACACGCACTAAACAATTATTCATTTAATCCCAGGGGTTGAGCTAGTCTTGGGCCGTGTGGTATGCAATTCCGATTTTTATTTGTTCTCAAATGTCATATGTGGGATATGCATCATGGCAGTGCAAAGAGGGGAGGGGAAAATGATGGAATTGAATTTGTGAATCTGGTCTCGTCCAGATGTAGAGAAAAATATTTTGTCATATTTGCTAATGCAAGGGCAGCGTGAACTCACAGATCAGATGTACTCCGAAATACACCAATTGCTTAAGTACAGGCTACGAAATTGTCTCTGCTCGGACAACACAAATGAATCCAACCGACAGCAAAAGCCTAAACAAACAATTATGGACAATTGATTATGGTCTAAATAGCATACAGCTCCTCATCTTGCCAGTCATTTTAGGGCTTTTTGACTGATTTACTCAGACCCAGAATATTTCCTTTCGGCTTGCCCTGATTGGGCTCGCCATCATGTGTCATGTTTTCCTATCTCAGGCTATGATGGTGGGAACACTTTGGTGAAGGCTATGTTCTATTCTAGCATAATAGTGGACAAATGAACTTCTAAAGACAATTGTTTCTCACCATTGAGCCAGCGAGAATCATGCTGCTCTGTCCTGATTGGGTGGTGCGTTCCTAAGGTGCGGAAGATGGCAAAATCTCGTCCCATGAAGTCAGCCGACGTGCCCGCATACAATTCCCCATCTGAGACCACAGGGACAGAAGTGAGTATCAGCACAGTGGAGTCATTTTCATGAAAGAGCCGAAGAGTGTATTTTTCCCCATTGAAAATGTACCAAGATACAAAAGAGAGCAGAAGTGAAGGAAGGACACATGGGAGAAGGACAGAATGCATAAAAATGGGGGTGTCCATAATAAGGTGTGTGAGCGAATAGACAGAAAAGTAGTGATAAGATGTGACAGGCTGCAAAGCACCCATCTGTCGGGTTAAATGGTGTGATGTCACAGAAAGTGGCAGGCAATAATTGGTGACAGATGACTGTCTGGTTCTTTGTTCACCAAATACTGATTCACTTAAGACAACACAATAGCTGAGTGACATCTGAGACAAACTACCAGCTCTCATCAGGATTGTCCAGATTGAAATATTTTACAGTTGTAGCAATGGGAAGTTCCCAGTGCCTAAATTACAACTACAAAGCACATCCATTTGGCGTGAATGACAGACAACATCAGTGTAAGATAAGGCTGAAGGTGATTTCAGGACTGCCACGTTTTTTTGTTTTCTTTCAAAATTTTCCCAGAATGTTTGGGACTCACCAATCAGCATGGACGCGGTGAGAAGGTTCGGATCGTAGGGACTTTTTCCTCTGCCGTTTTCGGTGTGAGGCAGGAGTCGGAAAATGTTGTCCTGAGTGAAGAAAATATCCATTTACTGTGTGGTTTGGGGGGTTAAAACATTGATTCATTGGCATACCACAACAAATGGGGTACGTGTCACTTGATTGGACTCTGCCAATTTGTCTTTAATATTCCATTTTAAATCCCATAAAAAGTAGTTGGTCATTTCAGGTACAGGAGTGTAAACGTCGAGAGAGAAACAGTTCACAAACCTCTCTTGAAATGCATTTTTCTTTCTCAAATCTCACCAAATGTTGCGGTTATGCTTATTCTGCAAAAAGTGTTTATTTGGTAACTCATCCTATGAATCCGGTTTCAAACAGCAACTTGGAATTTGGTAGCCATGTCTATTTATGAGTAGACAACACCAAAACATCTCACGAACCCATGCTCAAAAAGAGGCAAAAAGTGCGCTATTTTAGGGTGTTAGTGGGGAAAACATATATGTTGTCTGACTTCTACCAAATTGCTTCAATTATGTTTAGAATAGTGTTTCGTAAAAAACTCTCGGCAATGTTGTGTGCATCCATGTTTATGTTCCGCAACATGTCTCCTTTGGTTCTTGCAGTTTATCTTGATAAATAGGCATAAATTCTCATCCAGTAGTAACATTGTTTAATATGATTCCTAAAATGCAAATGAAAAGAAACACAGTGTACAGTATGTTGAGTCAATAATTTATTTAAATACTATTTGCAAGCCTACAATATATGGAAAAAGTAGTTTCAGCTCTGCAGTGATAGTGAGCAGCCATTTCTTTACCCGAACATTTTTTTTTTTTAATAAACTCATGCAAATGTGAAATTGTGTTCTCAGTATGACTCAGTAACCTTGACAGGCTTACAAAGCAATTCCCTTCACTCAAATACATAAACAAGTTCCAATAGGAGTCATATGGATTTCAGATTTCTTCATGAACTTGTGTGTCTATTGTTTATTGGATCCCCATGACCTTTTGCACTAAACAAAAGCTTATCTCCCTTGGGTCCATTCAAGTGTGATTTGAAGAAGTGATTTGTAAAGCCAAGGTATGCAATATCAAAGACATACCTCTAATTTCTTTCCCACCTCTAGGTAGGAGCACACTGGGTGAAATGCGCCTGTTCCACACACATAGAGGTGAGTCTGGTTGAATGGCTGCAGCACCTTGACAAAGTTTGCGCACTCTCTCTGAAGGATAGAGACATAAAATAAGACATCATTTCGGACTGGTCCAAGGCTTATGCCGACGTGTTACAGTTGTTTTGTGGGGGGGGGCATGCGGTCAAACACATGAGAAAAATGCAAGAAGTGATTTGAGATCGCACACAACGGTAATCTAGTGTAATCTCACACAGAGTGCACTATACTGAGTCGTAATTGTGTATGTGGCTCATGCACCAGATTGACACTCTGCTTCTGAGTCCACCTTCACAATTGTCCACGAACATGCTTCCCGCTTTCCCAGACATCGTGCCTGACCTGATTTACCGTAAATTACACAATTGGACAGTGATTAACGTCTCCCATTATTTACCCGCGTTGAAAAAATGTGCACATGTGGAAATGTGATATGAGAGATATTGCTCCGTATCTAACACAGGCTCTCATCACTTGCATACAACCCCTTCATTTTGCATTTTATTTATGATGCTGCTTGCGTGTAACATCTGAATGTGTTTGTATCCACTGTTCTGCTGCCATGTGGCGTATTTATTTCCTTGCGCACCCTTGTCGCACATGGCAGGCAGACCTGACCTCAAATGAAAGTAACTGTGTCATCACATATTAAAAAGGGCAGCGAAAAAAAAAAGAACCTCACAAATTATGCATAACTAAGCTCATCTGGCTTTAATGGGTCATACGCAGACAGCAGTTTTGCAGCTGTCACACCCAGGGATTTATGATGTGCTTTTTTCAAAAGTAGTGCAATGAGTTGCAAGGTTGAGCATTGTCATCTGAAGTGTAGCACATATGTATTGAATTTTGTCATCTTAGGTGATTTTGTTTTTGTCAGGGATCCCGCACATGATGTGCATATGAAGACTGACCTGTGAGATTGTGTTACAGGGCATACAAACTGTTGAAAAATACAAAGAATAAGAAATGGAAGAGTCGAGGCTGACTAAATGCAAGATCGTCAATGGACTTCCACTTGCTTTGCGCTTTTCTAGCTTCGAGGTACTCAAAGTGCATTAACACTGACTCCTTGTCCACCAACTGACAATGTAGCATCAGAAGCAACCGGGTGGGGGGTTCAGAAGGACACTTTGACACGGTCACAAGGGCTGAGAATCTAATCAACAGCCTTCGGGTTGTGAGACAACCGCTGTACAACATCAGCCATGCCGCCCCTTGCTGGTCTGGGGTCTACATTGCACTCCCCTGAACAATGTCTATTACATCGAATAGAGACTTAAAACACATGTTATGCAAACATGACTCAACACAACCTGTTGCTCTTATTTGTGTCGGGCACCAGCGTGAGCTTCCTAATTTGCTCTCGTTCATTTTATTGTCACAATCACAGAGTCAGCGCCTCGGGCCATATCTGTGTTAAACACATACAAAAGATGTGGATTTTCCATCGTGAATACTCATTAGGTTTTACAACTACGGAAAGGGAAAATAGGCAGAATCTTGAGCTTATTATGCCCACCTCATTTGCAGGGCGAGATCTAAACTGTCACAAAAATGTACGTTGTATGTCTGCAGATAGCTAATAACAAGGAGCTGAACTCAGTTGAGGGAATGAGATCGAAAACCTCTCCTCTAACGTTACATTTGTGCAAGCTAACGTTGACCCTCCAAATCTTCACCGCCGTCTGTTAACTGCATCATGTCAGGAGGCAATAGTGAGCTCGTGGACAAACATTCTCATTCTGTTCTTCTTTCTCGATGAGGGATAAAACACCCTTTAGGCCACTCTGCTCATCTGTGCCATAATGTTTACAGATACCGCACGAAGGAATTCCTGGGCCTTCAAATCTTTTGTACAAAAGCTTTGTCCTGGCCAGTCCCCAACCTGTGAGCTCAGGCGCAAACAGCAGCATGGCCTGGGGCATCATATCATCTCCGCGAGCTAACGTCGGAGAGGAACAGCATGTTGATTTTTGATGGGCTCACCCTGACTCATGACAAGACAAACAGTATTACAGTTTTGTTTCCAACGTAATTGAGCCAAATGACTCTGAAGACATGTTATGACATCCAGAAAAAAATATATATATATACCGGTATATATATGTATTTTTTTTTCATCGAAAAGAACTCAATGTATTCAAAGTGTAACCACTGTGGATTCAGTGACTCAATTTGTGGTTTATGGTCTTTGATACTACTTTGCTGTTTTTTTTTACTTTGGGATGACTGTAACAAATGTATTTGCTATTGCAGATTTAAGTTCTCTGCAGCAACAAGGATGCAGAGTAATGCGGATGATCCTTGAACATATGACTCTACATATTGTTCATGCTTGGTATCATAGGAGTAGATTTAAGTAGAGTCATAGAGATTCACTCCGTCTTGCTCTTTTAAGTGGAGCTTCTGAAAGCTCTCACGGCGATTAAGGTCAAATACCAGCATTTGACCTCCGAGTTGGTGCTAAGATTGCAATCGGACCTCAGGCAAGTGTGCCAGTTGTTGTCCTCATGATTGCTGAAAATATCAATGGTGTTGTTTTGCTTGATCAAAAATATGTAGTCAAACTATTTCCTCTGCACTATTAATTGCACAAACAGACATTGTGTTCAAAGTGGGTCGTTATAGCCAGTCGGATAAAATTAACCAGAAGTAAATTAAACTTTATTATTCATTTTTTCCAGTAAATGGATTTGGTTATCAGCCCTGTTTCCCCCCAACCCCCAACTTGAAAAAATGAAACTTTCGTACCGAGAGATCTTTTCCGGCCCACTTGCATTCGTCTCTCCTGATGGGAGACGCCGGCCAAGGTATCTGCAAACACAAACCAAAACAGAACAAAAGAATCATTCCTTCCGTGTGCACACACGTGTATATGTATACACTATATGCAGGTTGAAAGGGTCACTGTGCGATTTGTTCCCCACTTTGTTTCAGTTTACTCTATTATTCATCCAGGTGAACATAGAGCGGCTAGCGTGCCTGGCGCAGCGTGCGATGGCGTGCGACGGCGTTGCCTTGTAATATTAATGAGACACTTTCCGGTCCAAGCTGAACAGAAGAAGCCTGAGGTACATTAAGCTCCGATTGCATGAAGTCGGCCAGACATGACCCTGAAGGCTTTGTTTTACCTGTACGATATCCTGGCTGATGTTGAGGAGGTTGAAGGAGAAAATGTGGTCTTTGGCTCCCACCACCAGTCTTCCTTTCTCTTCATCCAGCAAGAAGGTGTGGTAAGACGAACTGTTGAGCAGACCTTCGGATGTCACGAAGTTGTTGGACTCCAGCATGTCTGCGGGGGAAGGTGGAGCATTTTAAACCACAAAGCCAACAATTCTCAGATAACGTGCATTCGTTTTGGCTGATTGTCAGACAAACGCTTCATTTCAAGATGCGCCGACGGTCTTCAACTTCAGTATGTCCGTCAGGTTGCTCTGCTGTCTTGTGCCGTTGCTTATTGCTTTTAGTGGTATGGACTACTTTTCTTTGCTTGTCTGTTGTCCCTGCAGTTGTAAAGTATAACATGTCATAAATGGGATATTTGCTGCTACTTAGTAGGGAATAGACTAAATTTGGTCAAAAGTGGAGCAGTTCTTCCTTTTTAATATATTTTTAGAAGCATTGAGAATTCCTCTCTTAAATTTTCGGTCCTACCTGTCTCAATTCCACTGGATACTGCACACTTCCCGTAGGTGACAGTATATTTCTCTTTTTGAGACTGAGTTGCTGATTGCAGACAAGTATTGCACTCAATTCCGCCTCGATTTCTTCAACACACAGTTTAAGGAATCAACAAATCAGTTCCCTACAACCATTGATGCCAACTCTTGGACTTAACTAAAAAAAAAAAAAAAAAAAGGGAAACGACGTATATTTCATGTTTCGGTTTGTGACCAACAGGTGGCACTGTGGGGCTTTTCCCTGCAGCTGCACACCTGTTGGTCGTTAGGCAATTATGGCTATAAAAGGACTCACACTCAACCGCTCATGGTCGGGTCATTGTTGCTGTTGGCTACTGTCATGTTTGTTTGTTGCTGTTTGTTGGCTGCTATCATGTTTGTTTTAGTCAGGTTTTGGTCATTGTTAAGTTTTATTTTCAGTCATGTGTTTTCTTTGATACTTTGGACTTTGTTTGTTTTGGATTTAGTTTTCTTCGTTTTAATACAATCTTTCAAGTTCACCCTGCTCCTCCCTCCTGCCTAATTTTTTGGGTCTATCACCACCTTGCAAACGTGACAGTATAAAGATGTTACATTAGTATTTAATTCATTAAGAATTCACTAAATTGTGAGTAGCTATGAGTAGCTAAAAAAAGTGTCATTGTAAGAAGCATTCAAAACTATGCTTGTAGCTATTTTCCAACATCAAAATTGCAAGATTTGTCAAACTACCACTTGCCAGTGTGTTCATGTTCGCTCTAATACAAACCTAAGAGGTGTCTGGGCCACTACTACAAACACGGAACAAAGACACCTTTCTCCTCTGCGCAAATGAGTATTCCATCAGAATACCTTTGAAGGTGTCATTCCAGGGTACAGTATAACACACAGTGTGGCATATTAGACTTGTGGTTTTCTTCATTTTTCATAGACACCGTCATACTTGAAAAGAGTTGTTAGAAATTGTACAGCTGGGCCAAAAAACACAGCCGCCAAAACCCAAGGAGGCAATGCCAAGCTTAACTGAACTGCCCAGGTGATGCCAACACTAGCAGCCAATGATCAGGTTGCCCGCAGAGTGAGGGTCACCTCACCAGAGCAGCCAAGCAGAACTTGATGCGTTGACAGTGGAAAACTAGGAGGAATATAAATATATATATAATGTAGGAATATAGTCCACAACCCAAACTGCAGTATTCACAGTATTATGCTGAACCGCAGCTGCTATTAGGACACATTAAGTATGGTTTGCAGATCACGTTTTGCTGTGTAGTCGGAGGGTTTTCCAAGGCGACATTTGCTTTAACAGCGGAAAGCTCAACTTGTCTGAATGACTATGAAAGCCCTCATCTCTGCATCTACTGCAAGCATACAATTATCACATTAAAATGTCTTTTGTGCAATGCAAATAGAAGACGGGCTTAAATATGAAGCGTGTGAGAATCTCAGGGAATGACGATAAACATGCTAAACCCAAAAATTCTTTGTAAAGAACCATCCTTTTCCGTGAGTTTTTTTTTTTTTTTTTGACACCACTGTATTGCTCAGCTGCAAATTTGTATTTCACCTACCCGAATAGTCGTAACCAAGACATGTACAATAAACCTCATGTATCTCCAAAATGATCAAATTTGAATCTCGAGCCTTTGCTGTCAATGCATATAAACAATATGCCGTTCCAAGTATGCTCATGCTTAGCCCCTAATGTTATTGCTTTGATTTCCGGTGCCTCAGCAGTAGGGGAGGACTTAGACAGTCTACCAAATGTAAAGCTAGAATGTTGCATTAACCCTGAGCCCTCAGGTACCGACTGCTCCATCCCCATCATTCTCTGAGAACCTGATATGTATACCCAACTTCATGAATCCCTGAGGATTTAAAATCATTCACGAAGCTGTGAAGCCAAAAGGAAGCCCTAGAAGTTGAATTGTTTCAAGTCAAACCATCCCGTCACTTATCCACCTGAATATCCATCGATTAGTTGATGATAACATCAATTCATCATGCGTTCGGAATGATAAGTTTTACGACGGGGCGATTGGGCTACTACTCACTACACAGTTAGCGTCTCTAAAATGTGTTGCTCAATCCAGTCCAAAGCTAATATCCCAGATCTATGTTGTCGTCTGGTTATGGTGATCCATCACGGGTGAATGTGCTCACTTCAAGTCCTTTTACTGACAGGACTGTAACATCCGCCTGATCCATTTTCACCTCCACCAAGGCTGCGCTTGTCAAGATGGATCAGAATATCCATTACATATACGATATAATAATGCTGTGTAAACATCCAACGCGTCCTGTGAAGCAAAGAGAATTGTTGTAGGATGGGGTTGGTACCGACTTTATTACTTCACAATGACGTTTAGAGCTTGCGACAAACTAGTCGACGTCAAAGTGTCTGTAATGTATTTCTGATTGTACAGCTTTCGTGAATCAGAGCGAACCAATGAAGGCAACAACAACAACAAAAAAAAAAAACAAACAACAAAGGCCGACTCATAATAGGTTTTGGAACAACTTTGGGCCGCCACTAACAAAGTGAAAGGAAAGTGATAAATTACTCCGCGAAAGATGAAGCAGTTTGTGATTATTTGCAAACACCACAAATTCTCACCATGCAGAACCCTGCTGATCTGGTATGGTGTTTCCCATTAGACTAAGTTGTGCAAATGTGAGCTGGCTGTCACAACGACAAGCACACTGCACGAGAGGGTTATTTATTTATTTTATTTTTTTTCTGGAAATATCATGAAGCAGGCTGTTGTGTTCTGAAATGTTTGTTTTGCTCCAATTTGCTGAATGAAATCTCCGTAATTAGAGAATATACAGTTAGTTCCCGGTATTGCAAAACATTCCCTCTTCCTGTCTTTTAATGTTTAAATTTATAGTCCTATTAAAGTGTGGCTGACATCACATATGGTTCTGATCTTGTCACGTTTATTGTTTTTTATATAAAATTGTCTGATATTTAAGCTTCAGTGGGTTCAGTGACACGTCGGAATGTCAAGCTTTCTCCGATGCCTTCTTCATCCAACTCTGCTTTTCTACCGTGGGTCCTCAAAACACTTTAACGCTGTTGCCTCATTTATCTACTGATGATGTAGCATCAGGAGTAACTGAGGCTTCGAGATGTTGCTCAAGGACACTTTTCACAAAGGTTGAGGATCGAACCCACAAACTCTGGGTTGGGAGACGACCACTCTATTATTGAGTCCTGCAACCCCCATTTTAATGCTGCTTTGGGTCCTGAAATCAAAAATGCAAACCTGCCAGTCGATTTCCAATTTTGTACGTGTGTTCTTTAAAGGCGTAGGGCCTTTAAAGAACACGCTTTCTTGGATGCTTTCTTGGATGCTGTGTTGCTACCTTCATCCAATGCAAGATAAAGTAAACGTCAGTCTGCATGATAACTTTCTATGGGAGTGGTGTCCAAGGCGACAACATGGGCATTGTGTATAACTCAAAGCCAATCATCTTGGGAGAGACACTGTTGCGGGTGGAATGTCTGTTCATGGTGTCCACTGGGATTCATGCCATCGGAAAGAAAGAGGATATTTTTCCCCACATGGTATGGGCCTCTACATGTTAGATCCCCTGCGTCCCCTCGGCTAAACAACAAAAATCCATTTTCTTTTGTTCAACCTGCTATTTCAAGATAAAATGTGGGGCACATGCATTCAAATGAACCACTGCCAAACAGGGTAACAACATACAAGCAGGTGAATTGGAGGATGCGCCGCTTTCAACAGGTGTCAGCTGCCTCAGTGCCAAGAGTTAAGTCTTCTCTCATCTGTTGGCTTTTCACCAACTGATTGTCTCTCACTTTCTCTATCCTGCACCGTCGCTGTTTCAACAGCTGTCCTTTCTTACCCACTCTCACTAAGTCTTACTGCCTTTTCTATCGCCAAAATATTTTGTGAGGAGAGAAGAGACAAAATACAGCATTGGGGGGGGGCAGACAGAATTGATGCTTGGAATCAACAGTCCCATGTGAGACTGATAAAAATAAACTCTTTTACCCTACATTCTCACTCTTTCTTGTCTAGGGAGAGGGAGGGCAGCGGTAGTGTTATCTAAGTGCTTCCAGAGAAACAGAAGGAACACATCTTGACAAAAGCCCACGCGTGGCATATACTTCACAACACTGACGCATCGCTCATACTCCTGATTGTGCGAATGCACACGTTTGACAAAACACAAGCAGTCCACATATGGTTCATTTACGCCTGAGGAAATGCAACACAAAGCTTCATTAGTCGAGTATGTTCTCCGGTAGAAAGACGCTGAAATGCAGAAAACATCTCGGCTGCCTATTTTTATTTGCCGCATGCTGGTTGGTCTGCTGCTAATCCGGGCGCACACGGGAATGTTGCGGATGTCGTCATTATTGTTCTGCAGGATGCAGGCCTCGGGACTACGAAGTACATCCCGGCGTCCTGTGCTGCTTTCAATTCAGATTCAGAAACATGTTTCTCGTTTGTCTCTCTGGCCTTCTTCAGTCTATGCGTTTGGCTACTTTGTCCGTTGTGGTGTTGAACCCGTCCTGTGCACTTACACGTATCCATTTTGGAACTCTAATGTCTATACTTGTGATTCTGTTCCATGCCTACACCCCATACGGCATTCCAAGTGTATATAATGTTTTAAGCAAAGTTGCATTTTATTATAGGTTGTACTTATACATATACCACAATAAAATAGGATCCAACAGTTGGGACACCGATAAATAAATGTTATTGTATCATCAAGCCACAGTCCTCATGAGGTAGCTGGAGTCTGTACCAGCTGACTTGGGCTGAGTGATTGGATACACCCGGGACTGGTTGGCAGTAGATCGCAGGACAAACAACCATTCTCATCTACGGACAATTAAGTCTTCAATGTATGAGGAAGCCAGAGTAATCGGGAGCGGGGGGAACCCAAGCAATGCCATTTAAGTGCTTAGGTTTACTATTGAAAACAAAAATATACCACAGACATATTTGATCAAACCTCTTGTTCAAAATTTTACATGGAGGTGACAATCCAAATACAGGGAAATCCCGCTCCACCAGTGGCAATGTAAGCCGAATATGCATGCAAGTCTAAATGTGTCATAGTTTGTTATGAAACTATGCTGTCGTCAAGTCACAATACCATTTTTATTATTGTCTATGGATAAAGCATACTCCACCCTCATGATTATTTCCATGTTTATCTGATCCCAACTAAGCGGTATTCCCTATAAGGTTAGTGGGTTTAGCAAAAATTTATTCTCAAAATAAAATAGTTGCTTCTCAAACGAAGTCATTGATTGGGAAAACTGATCCTCCAAGTAAACAAGTTATTTCAAGCCTTGCTGAAGGCATTGTGTTGCCAGGCATGAATTTTTGAGTTTCTAATTTGGAACATTTCCAGCATATCCTATGGGAATTTCTAGGAAAATTTCTTGCACTGCATGTCCGGCAGTACATCCTATTAAAATAAAGTAGCATCTCATCACTCCTTGGCAGTTAACACCACCTTTGACAAATAAAGCACACTGATGGTCTTTTACTTCCAGGGTCATGAATTCTCCCGCAGGCTGTTAATTGTCCCAATCTCCATTCCTGTTGTCATTTATGATCAGCAAGTGCATTTCTTTAATGCAGTCACCCCCTTTAGGTGCCTTGGCATCACCTCACAGCATGATTGTTGATACAGTTGGACCTTAGCTCGTGTTTAGGTAGCCGTGGGGTATCGTTGTTATCTTTCCTCCTACGCCGCTGACCTAGTGACCTTCAGTTCTCACTTCTAAAGATCAGTCTGAATCTCGTGGGGTTCAGCTGTGTGTTTCTTTGTGAAAAAAAAAATTCAGTTCATATCAGATCGTATAACTATGTTTAGTGAGGAACTATGGAGGCAGTGGGCTCTTTGAGATACACATCTTAATGCTACATTCATAGGAGGGTAGCCTTTGTAGTCCGCGATCACACTGGTTGAGACCCGCATCGTGTATTGACCTCTAGGGGTCAGAGTTCTTGTAAGTTCAGTGCCCCACATGCCGCTGATAGTGTAGGTTTGGACCACATGCCACTGTCCAGAAAATATTAGCTTTGAATGCTTCAGAGAGTCTAAAAAAAAGAGAATTCAATATTCACAGATGTATTCATTTGTAATTGGAGTTAATGTTACTGATTTCAACTGTGTATCTATTTACAGTATATCGAAATATCCATGCAGTCATGTATGGCTTTCCATTTATCTGCATATATTTATGGTTACCTGTGTTCTGGTATATGCAATGACACTGAACATACGTTTTGCTTTTATTCTCATTCACTTTGGATCTATAACAAATCTACTTCCTAATTTCATTTGCACTCTCATCTGCGCATATAGGCTATTTGATACATCACATTTTTTTTTCACTATGTACAACCCTGCTGCCTATTCTTGCTGCTGTTCACATTCACATCTGCGTACAATCAAATACAGCAATCACAACACTTCAGTGATGATCTCATTTAGTTTCATTACTGGCTGTAAATATGTAACCAGAATTTTCGTTTTTTTTTTAAATTTTTAATATTCTATTGCTTTTGTAACAGCATTGTACACATTGCATGACTAAAACAGGCTTATTCTATTATTGAGTAATAGTGAATCAGTCGACTTCGTCTATCACAGGGTATACATGTACACAATTTATTTGACGATATGAATGATTCATAATACGATAATATGATGTCTCATATTGAAACATACAGGGGGATGATTTAAGATGCTCTCTCGTACCTTATTTAGGCAGGTTAAAGCTGCTCGTAATGCAGTTTTTCAGGACAGCGCAGTTGCTAAATAGTGCCCCCCAAAGGGCCAAATGCAAATGATGGCCTCATAGAGAAGTATACAATTCCAATTGGCTTCCGCTGCAATGGAGACATCACTGCGTGTGGGCGTGCATCTACCAACTGACAGCGTGTACTTTTTAACTGACTGATATGCTCACAGGTATCATTAGCCGTCTACAGATGGCAATGTGAACGTGTGTGTGTGTGTGTGTGTGTGTGTGTTTGTAATTATGGATCTCCCAGGAAGGAGTGAGGACTATTTCTTTTGAGGGTAAAGCCATCTGCTTAAACAGACCTGCACCATTCATTCCAAGCATAATTGCCCCACGTTTCAGGGGGGGGGGGGGTGGATATGACACATAAATGACACTTGGCTGGCAGGGAGTCGGCATCTGGCACTACTTTTCACGATGCGTATACACTGGCAAACATGGTTTTGTCATATAATTTAGGCGAAGATAAGATAATGACACCAAATCTCACACAAGGCTTGTATCATGAACAGTTGACTCGTCCATGAATGCATGACAGCCACATGAATCTAAACGACTACAACCGCAGCAACATATTTTGGTTGGATGATTGTCCCAAAGACATCACACGATTTGGACGTTTTTAAATTGTAATTAAAGTCAGCAGAGGCGCGGTTATCGGATGTCCCGAAAGATTATCCTCAAGAATTGTCATGTGGTACCTTGTGTGTTAAGAGTGATTAGATTTTTCTTCATTCAAGCCAAGTTATTTTTTTTTCATGTGTTTGATTACAAATCTTGAATTGGGGTACACGCATACCGACAATCTGGCCTAATTTGGGCATTTTTCCCTTCTTTGCGATCAAAATCAGCAAAGGGCGGATTATATGGTGTCATGAGAAGATTACTCTGAGTGATCATCCTGTGGTGTGGGATGTGTTAAAGGTGATATTTCATCCCCGCTCAGAAAATGCTCAGACTCCAGAAATTGTACATTTCAAATTGAGTCACAAAGAGAAGAAATTCTTGTGTGCGGTTAACAGAGTTGGGATGAGCCACAGACTCAGCGGTTGTCACATGAAGCTCTTGCTATTGTCTGGACACAAGTCAAGGAGCAACCAGTTGTGTTGAATGTTTGAAAAACATGCTTCACGAGTCATTCACCACAATAAAAATAACAAGAAGAGGATACTGCCACCACAATCTAGTTTCCAGATAAGATAACGGTTGGCTGATGGTGTCTCCTACTCCTACTTCTTATAGTACTCTTTCTTCTTATTCGTTCATTTCTGGCAGTCTGGATTCCTTGTGACATTGAGTTGCCTCAAACAGGATGGTCTTAGTACTATGGGCAGATATCATGTGTGTCGCATACTCTGTTCATCTTGACCACGCCACACATTATAAGGGCAGTCAGAACACATGGCACATTCACATTTTTCAATGCACATGATGTCTCTCGCACACGGAATTAAAAATAAGCGAAGATGATAAAAAATCAGGATGTACCCCAGGTTGGTCAAATATCCAGTAGTTGCAATTGACAGGCAAACATGTCATGTATGCTGTAAATGATAATAAGGACTAATTTAAACAACATACTGTTGAGTCACATGGAACTAATTTAGTCGCTCGTATTAAAAAAAAAAAATGTTGCTTTCAAATGAAAGTGATGCATCTCGTCATTTTGAGTGTTCTCTTCGTTTGAGCAAATTATTATTATGATTATTTACAGATAAAAACAAAAAAAATTGACAAGATCTGGACAGTGTCAGAATAATTTTAAGATGGCGCGAAGGGTATTAAAAGTGCACAAAACTCACCTTTGTACGAGAGTTTTAGTCGAGGGACATTGGCTTTGGTCTGCTGAGCTCCGTCGCCCCCCTTCCGAAACAGAATCACGCCACAGGTCAGAACAAAGCTGCCCCATAAAAGAGAGCCCATGATTCTGAGGTTAGCAAGTCCAGCGGCGCCTGTCCTCTCCGCACCTCCGAGGTACCTCTACAGATCCGCACACTTTTGTGGGGCAATCTGAACTAAAAGAACAAATTGAAAAGCCAGTCCAAAAGATGAGTTCGGCAGCAGGTGCGGGGGGTTACGGTGACTGCATGAGAGCCCGTCCCAGCAACAAGCCCAAGGTGAACTTATTAATGGGCGCTGGAGAAGCAGCAAGGTAAATCTTTCTTCGTCACTTAAATCGCCATCCAGGCCAAGTGAGGGAAAACATTGTCCTGTTTGTTTTCTGCTCTTAATCCTTAGTCAACTGTGCTGAGTGCTCCTCTTTGTCCACTTTTTCTCCCTCAAAAATCTCCTTTTCCTGTTAGCACAGCTCTGTGCTGTCCACACTGCACAGGGCAAGTGAGCACAGCTGAAGCAGACAGTGAACACACAGTCAGGAAGGCAGAGTGAGAGTGCAGTGAAAGAGGAAGGGAGAGAGAGAAGAGGAAGCGCAAGTTAAGGTTAGGGCAAGGCGCGCGCACACAGACACACACACACACACACACACACACACACACACACACACATAGAGGAAAGTAATGGAACATGAAAGCAGAACATCCTACTGGATGTGCCGTTAAAAACATATTTTAAACATTACATTAGTTGGCCTGGGTTTCTGATTCAATGATGCAAAAAAAAAAAAATTGGACAGTGGCATGCATGCACTCTCCCCATATTGTCACCCAGCTTAACATGATGTCAGTAAGTCATGCAATGCAACACTTTGACTCGTTGAGCAACTTGAGCCTGTTGTTAAAAACAGAAACATGCTCTGTAGCTCTGAGGTTTTCCAGCAGGTTGCTCCACAAACACATGCTGTACAACTAAAACTATACCTCGCCGTGAGATCTTGTCCTGACTGTAGGAAAGACTAAAAGGCCAGGGGTCTCACTGATCAACACTGCGTAAGCACAAAACGGGGTCTGAATAGATTTGACAGCGACATATGCCAATTTATTACATTGTAATCATGCAAAACCTCCGTATACAAGTTAGGTCAATCGAATTGGCTTTTTTCAGTTTTTTGTGTCCATCTGTGTGAATGCATACTTGTGCCTGCCATCACTTGAGGAACAGCAAGTCCCAATGGATTGTAGCATCGAATTGTATCTTTTTATTTGTGTGTGTGTGTGTGTGTGTGTGTGTGTGTGTG
>CAAKHF010016303.1:5996-20501 GCA_901007745.1 Hippocampus kuda
CCCCCTTCCCAGTTATTATATGCAACACAGTCACCTGCTTCAAACCCGGCAAAGCAACCTGCTCGATTAGCAGTGCTCCATAGTCATGCTAATAGTTCTTCCTTTTTAACACAAGTGAACTTACTTCCGCAGTTTAAATTCAGCAAATTATTTCACACCTATATGGTAGATAACAAAGAGCAATGCATAACAATAGCGCTCAGAAATAATGGCAGACAGAGGTTAAACAAAGCGTCAGAGATTTTATACACACCGCAACGCCTGCCTATTCCTCCATTAAAATTCCTGCTCTAACTCATAGAACAAAAGAATGACTCTCGTGGGGGGAGACCGAAAACAGACACCTGTCAATCACAGCTCCTGTGACTCCATATTTCCTGTGTCGCAGCCTGCCGGATGGAGAAATGTGCAATATTCTGATAATATTTCATGCAAACTAATGCAAGTCAGAACACTCCAATACTGGCCAGAAGGAGGAGAAATGAGACCAGGTAATTATCGGATTGCCCCAAGGCAAGAAATGATAGAGATTGCAGAGAACCGGGACATTTAGCCCCGCTAATGAAGGCCCGTGTTTAGGCAGCACCGGGAATGAGGGAGCTGGGGGAAGCTCGGCAGGCGGTAGACACTGATAAAACCTTCTTACATAATGGCCACGTTAAAGGTCTGGACTGCTGTGAGGATGGACTCTTGCTGTACCTCACACCAACTTGCCTTGACATTTAATCAATTTAAGCGGAAATATGTGTTAATTCTACCTGAAAATGTGGCAAATCATTGCCACGGGAACGCACAACGCCCGATTTGAATGTAGGATTAGCATAGTTGCTAGTAGTAGTTTAGTAGCAGTGGTGTTGAGTCGGAATTGCTTTTCATTTTGGTGGCACATATTATTTAGTTACTAGTAGTTTATTTCTTACAGTAGGGAGAGTAGTACAAGTAGTTCGTGTTAGTAGAAATTTTAGAAAAGTGGTGCGAATGATGAAAGCATTCCCATTTTTCTTCCCCCCATTATTTTGACACACTTCTGATTTCACATAATTCATCCGATTCACATCATTCCAATATCAACATATTCCGAAAATTCAGGCCTTGTAGGTAATTAATTTCACAGTTTCACAGAAAATTCAACATTTTTCAAAAAATCTCCCATTCATCCTCAAAGGGAACATTGCTCCCTTTTGAGAGGCAAAACATTCAGCACATTCAATGTACTTTGGGAACAATTTTCAACATGCCAAAAAATTCCCATTGACAAGAAATTCAACATTTCCACCTCTAAAATATCTAAACAAAATAATAATACTAATTTTTTAAAAATCATTATTTATTCCCACAGACACATTCAGCAAAAAAAAAATCTCATCATTGTTTCCATTTGAAATTCAAATCATTCGGAACATTAAATTCACCCTGGTAACAATTCTAAACATGCCCAACAAATTCCATGCCCCCCCATCCCCCTCCCCAAAACCCACCAACAACCCCCACTCCCAAAAAACTCCCCAATTACTCACTTACATTATTTAATATCATTCTGTATCCTTCGGCATCATAATTAAAGTAGTTTTAGCAATTAACGTAATAGTAACATTGCGGTGCTTGGTGGACTAGTAAGGGCGCCTCAATTGGTGTGTTAGCGCTAGCATCCGTGCTAACTCTTCAGTGATGCACAGTGCTTGTATAGATGTTGCCACACACTAAAATTATCTACATTATGTCTGTTTTTTACAAACAGATGTTGATAAAAGAAGAAGGAAGGTAAGTAGTCCAGTCTAGTCGAAGCCCAAAGTGTTGAATTATTTGGGTTTGACTTTCGGTTAAAATTGAGGCAGTGAATGTAACAGACGCTGACAGATGTAACAGATGCAGGAGCAGACTTTCTTTGTGGAAGGAACAACTGCTCCTTGTTGAAAGTGTATCACAACCGAGCATCTCCACTGAAGAAAAAAAAAAGGCTCAACTCTCTGCTCTCTAACCCGGTATTACCCCTAAACCCGCCTTGTCTATTTAACCCTATTGAAGAGTGTTATGTTTACCCATCTGGACAGCGTTACTTAAAGTGCTGAAAAATAAAAAAAAGAGATGTCTTATTTTGTATATGCAGCACTTCCCTCAGGATGGATATGAAAGTTTAATCATGGCATTAGGATTCACAGGCATTCCATCGCCAGACCTGCTCGCAGCCATCGGAATTGCTAATTTGCTGCTTTGGTGGTTGAGGAGGGGATGAATGGTAACAGGAGTCTGATTTGTCCAGATAACCTTGAACCGCCGGTGTCGGAATTCCTGGGGATGTACGTTGCTCAATCACTCCCTTTTATCTCCCATCTTGAACCGCTGTCCACTGACACCTTGACAACCAGCCTGAATCAGTTGCTCACCCGGGCTCGTTCAGACAGAGACATTAGCTTGCCGTTGAAATGCCACGGGCAAAATGATCTTTGAACATTTATCTTAAACAAAGCCTCTGACAATATCACAGTAATTGTGACCGCCTTTCCAATCTGAATTGTTAATTCCGATCGCTTGCCGAGACGCCACTGGAGGCGGCGATACGATAAAGAAGAAAGGTTCTGACAGGGTTATGAGTCAGCAGAGATGTAAAATTCAAATTGGCCAGGCGAAGCAGTTTGGAGCTGATGGTGATTCGAGCCGACTCACTGGTCAGCCCCGCAGTACAGTACAGTAGCCTGCGGCTCGAACATGGCGGTTACTCATACGTACATACGTTCATACAAACAACATACAACATGCAGGCGCTTCATCAGCAGACCACATGAGGCGAGTGAAACCTCAAACAGTTCAACAAAGGAAAGCCCGAGTGATCTTTTGAGACACTGCTTAAAAACCCACTCCGTAATCCATAAAATATGGTGCTACAATGTTTTGACACACCTAATACATTCCATATTATTCAAATACTGCAAGACTTTGGTCCACGCTAGTAAGATGATGCTTTTTTTTTTTTTTTTTTTTTCAGGGCAGTAACTGAAATTATCTGTTTTACTTTCAATAACTAATATTAACTCTTTGAGCGCCATTGACGTGAAATGATGTCAATAGGGACTCTAACAAGGCAATTGCCAGCAATTACATTCTATTATTATTATTTTTACGTTTTTATTATTTTTTTGTTACATTTTTTAAATAAATCTCTGCGGATAGCTGATACAGAAATATTCATGATTTTTTTTAAATCATGAATACTTCTATGTTGATGCAGCTGACCTTTTTTTTTGTTTGTTTTTATTGTCCTCTCTTCTTCGAATAATATGTTAGCTTAACCGTAGCCACATGCTGTAATTAGACAGAGGTGACCATTGTTCTACTCTGCTTGTTGTTTGTGAGCTATACTCCCTCTTATCAAATTCATTTGTTGTTGTTTGCAACGCTGTACACTTTTTTTTTCGGGGAAAATCGATCGCTCCAAAATGGCACGAGCAGAACAGAGGCGGTACTGTGCAGTCTGTCATTTTTATTTTGACTTTGTCGCCAGCATTTCTCAGCATTCACACCATTCACGGAATTACAATTCCTAGTATGACTGTTTGAAAAGCATTTGGATATAAAAGCGGATAGAATGTTTGTACAGTATTAGCCTGTGCGGCATGGTGTTTGGGATACTGTCCGAAATAAATAACAAGAGGAAATTAATCGTTAGTGTTGGAAGACGGAGCAGCAGGAGCCCAAACTCTCGCTGTTTTCTGCCACAGCCTCACTCGCTCTCCATGCACACCGCCATCTTTCACTCAGCCAGCCTCCGCACACGTCTCCTCACCCACTGGGCACCAACGAGGCCCGGGCGACGTAAACCCCTGCCAAACATCCATTTACTCCCTGTGGGACTCCTGCGAATCATGAGCAGGCCTGTCATTGAGACTGGAATTCCAGGCGCACCTGTGAGCTTTTTTTTCCCCCCCGTCTTCCAGCTGAGCATGTACGGAATGCAATATTTGGATTTAAATTGGGTTTGATCACTTCCCCGGCGCAGCCTGGTCCGGTTAACTGACAAGACACGCTATTGGGCGGTAATTGCATCCCTGTGGAGAGGCTTGTAGCCTGCGAGGGAAGGTGAGGAATTGCTAGGTGACACATGACCACTCAATTCAGCCCATTAATGCCAAAGAAACTCACAACCCAAGACGCACAGTATGCACAACGTGTACACTTGAGAGACAGTCATGGATTTGGCTAATAAATCAGTAGCGTGCCCTGATGACCAGATATGTTCTTCACCTTTACCATCCCGGCCAGGATGCATGATGCTAACCTGCAGATGCATGTCTTTTTTTTTTTTTGGGCTGTAGCAGAACAGATGGAGATTTTGGATGCTTCCAGGAATTATTAATGGCACGCTATGATCCCAAATGACCTTCGGCAAATAGTCTCCCAGCACCGAAGTACACAGACATCCCTGCACATCCATATTGGATCCAGACAACACACCTGGCTTTGTGAAGAAAGAGCCAACCATCATGCCTGTACTTGCACCTCTAATCCAGCAGGGAAGCTTCCTTTTTATCCTTTTTTTTTTTTTTTTTTTTTTTACCTCACTCAAAAGCAGCAAGGAGGCATCCAATCACATTAAAAACAATTGTATGTTTCAGGAATAGATTTGAGATTTATGCGGCAAACACACTAATTCCGTAAAGCCCAATTTGTTTCTCCCACAATGGGAACCATACAGTGGAATTAATCCACAGAAAGCCGTTCCTGTAGTTTTAAAAATAAACCCTTCATGATTGGAGGCTTTTGTGCTCGCTCAGGGGATGTACTATTGTGACATCAAATCTATATTTCAAACATGCATCCGTAATACGCATAAAATATCTGTTGCCTATGGATAACATTCAGTTCAGAAAGCAAACGGAACTCCAAATTTGAGCTCAATTAAAACAAGGCGGCGTCAACTGCACGCTCGGCGGAAGCACGCATTTGGAGATTGCAATTGTCAAAAGCTTGAATGTAGAGTTATCTATAGATTTGGAATGAAACAATTAAAAATAAGAACTACGGTGATGGTGTTGCCAACTTCTCTTGATGACTTTTACTTCATCCTTTTTTTTTTTTTTTTCCATGACCACATAGGCCAGAAACCTTGTGCAACAAAGCTCACTTGTTCTTGTTTGGGTTTAGCTGAGGTCATACGGGGTTAAGGGGTTGCTGGCAATTAAGAATGATCCAGGCGGCCATGTACTACAACCGCACACACAAGGTCTACGGCCCTTTGAGGATATAAATGATGCGCTCTCAGTAGACACAGCAGGTCTTCAAAGCGCTACAACTGAAGGCGGAATTGATCAGACACTTTTCCCTCACACCAGGTATGGAAAAAAAAAAAAAAAAAACAACCCGAGGAATTCATTATTTAAACAGTGTCCATCTCCAGATACTCCGAGGCCTCTGGTTAATTACCTCAGGGCTCGTTAATGAGGCTGTGTAAATAAATATAGTTTGTCTACTATGTATATCGTGTTTACTCAAGTAGAAGCCTGCGTAGAAAAAAAAAATCCCTTATGTATAAATTAGAATAATCCCACATCAAGAGAAAGGGTGGGAAAAAAAATGCATGCTGTGATCAAAGCAGAGCGGGCGATGTAAACATGTGTCAAAAGATCAAAACAAACAAAACAAAAAAAAAATAGGAATGTAATCCTCTGCCGAAATGGGCAAGGTATTCATTAGGAACTTGATCATTTTCATTTGTGGAGAAAGCATGCTTTTAAACATTTTCACCCGGGTGTCTTTTGCTGCGAGACTAAATACTTCAGTCATGGGGCACTGTTTGGGAAAATAAAGAAAGCGCTGAGTTCGAAAAAAATATGTCAAAATAGAAAAATAAAAAACCCAAACATAACAAGGAGGTTGTTGAAACTGGTGCCCTAATTTTGCACGAACACGAGCTTTGCTGTCCATCATGTTTGATGATCACGCTTGCTCCAAGGCAGGGGAGGAAGGGTAGGGCAGGTTCAGCGACACTAATACCACCTTCAAGCAACAACCGAACCAAAAACTGTATTTGTTGTGGACTTGTAAAAAATCGCACAGCATTTACATTTATCAGGTTCCAATAATAAAACAGAGAAATGGTATTTTGGATCCCGCTGATTGTATGACATATTCAAAACCGAATGGACGTAGCTAGTACTGTTCCGGGAAACCTTCATTTGTTGATAAGCGTCATCTAAATTAATCGTTAATCCGAGACAATCATAAACCAAGCCAAGACATCAGGACTCCCCCAAAAAAATAACCCCCCAACAAAGCAAAACAGAACGATCATTAGTATGCTGCAAAGTTTGCCTAACGACTGAATTCACTGTCAGAGGGATGCTAGCATTTCCAGAAGAAAGCACATTGCGGAACTTTTGTACGTGCAAAACATTCAGTCCTTTGCAGTGCATTTGAGTGTGATGACAGTGGGATGCCATTAGGCGGAGGCCTGCGCAGGATTGATCGTAATTGAGAATGCTCTGTTTGGGCACACTCTCCTTTGCTTGCCCCAAGACACACATTAAATGCATTAAAACAGCCATCAGCGCAGTTGGGATACGGCTGTCTTCCTCTCCCCCTCCAACTATTGACAAAACAAAACTTTGAGATGACAGCTGCTGATTTGTAACCGAGCGACAGATCCCCGCGAGCAAATAAAGCAGGCGTGCCCGTCTTTTCCCGGGAAATGTGTTTCCCGTTGACACAAATCCATTTAACAGCACATAAGCCCGAAAAAGTTTACATAAGGATACATTTTTCGAGCAACTGCGGAGCTATTTCCTTCAATTTAACTGATGCTTTTGTCCCGCGTGTTGGATTCAGGGAGCTTTGAAAATGAGCTAAGCTTTTTTTTTTTTAAACATCAAGCTCCTATTTGCCCAAATTAGGCTCCTCTTAGAGAGCGATCATATAAGCACATCCCGAGACTCTCTTTGCTGACACGCTTGTTGTCTAGGCTGGACCAGGCTGTGCTGAGTGGCCCGCTTGACGAGGACCTGCGCTCAGCACGAAGAAAGCTCTTATTCGAGAAATGAGAAAGCCCGGGGGAGCAAAGACAACAATAAGCCCACCCCCCCCTCCCAAAAAAAACAGCAACTTGAAAAACAACAAAACAACACAAGCCTCCCCTCAACCGCACCCTCCCTCAAAGGAAACGGTGGTGGGTGATTGCCAGCTGCACTCCGGATTACCAGCCTTTTGGAGTCTTTGAGCAATCGCTGAGAGCTGGAGCACCGTCTCCAGCTCCTTAATCAGTTCAGCCGGGGAGGGATGGATCCTGACGTGCAAAAGGCTCAGCATGATGGGGAATAAACTCATAATCAGCAATCAGATATTCCGCATTGCGAGCTGGGGGCGGGGAGCTCATCTCAGATAGGTCAAGGAGCTCTCCACAGACAAGTTAACCCCTTTTGCCTCCCTGCTGGGGAACTCACATATTGTCTCAAACTCGACGGGCCTCATCGACAAATTGATTGTCAACGACTGCTATCGATACTGCAGCGGTGCCTTGAGATACGACGGAGAAAAACCAGCGAGCTACGATGTTATGCTTTATGAAAACATGGAGGAAGGACATCATTCAAGAGAATTAAAAAGAAACCGTTTCATAACACACTTTCTTCATTTGCTCTTCTCAATCTGGTGTGTGCGCTTTATCCATCTGGGGGCCATTTAAAGACAGATATACGAACATTTTGTTTATTGATTTGTCTCAAATCGTCTCAGCTTATCAGTGCGACACTAATATTAGTCGTTCTTTGCAGAGGCTTAAGAATACAGACCTGTGAGTATTGAACTGTGATGTGTGTGTGTGTGTGTGTGTGTGTTCAGACATCCGTTGCTTAAAGGGTAACAAACCACCACATAATGCTAATTGTTTGCCCAAATGCCTGGAGAGTTTCTCATTGTATGTTAGCATTCAGGTAGCGGAGGCTATTTGGTTGCTTTAAATTCAACCCAAAGCTAATCAACTCGATTAGAATGTCGTGTGCTGGCTGGGTGGACTCCCTGAGTTCAAACTTTAGCTCAGGCGAGGGCTGGGTGATAATTCAATGTCAATATGTATCGCGAAAGACACGTGATTAATAGCAACAGCAAATAAATTGGATAGATAAAAAAATAAAATAAAATCTGGAAGCAAAGCTCGGCCAACACCGGCGTGTTGTGAGTGCGCAAGCAAAGTTTTTGAGAGTCAAGTCACCTGCCGACCCAAAAAAGAAACTGCTCGATGGCCCTGGGCTAATGTCCGTCCACCACGTGCGTTACAGACGCTTTGAAAATGATCAGATAACACTTCAAATGTTTGGGGCCCGTTCCAGTTGTGGTAGTGCCGCCGCAACTTGTTCAAAAAGACTGAATTGATATTGGACACTGCTGACCGGCCTGCTGTCACCTTTCCCTGAACGCTATTCTCCTGAACACTAATTCCAAGAAAACAGTTTCAAAGTATCACTTGGCACACTCCTGAAGTTGGTAAACAGGGCTGGATTTCATTAAAGTGTCATGTCCCCGAAACGGCCATGTGCAGTGCCTTTCAACAAAGTACATTGCCTTGCACATTCTTTCTCCTTTCATCTTTGGTAATTAGCACTGAAACAGCATTTCTTCCATTTCGAATGCATGCATGAGCATAAAAATCAATCTTGAACAGACTGTTGCGGCAAGGCTATTTTTCTTTGTTTTTCATGATGACAGCGTTTCATTTAATGCGTTTTTGTTTGGGACGGCGAGCGCCTATTTGACCTTATTACTTATTACTTATTGACCTTATCCATATTTGTATTTATATTGCACTTAATTGAATTTATTGACCTTATCCATATTTGTATTTATATTGCACTTAATTGAACTGTGTATTCTTTTCTCTTAAACTTTTTCTCTTCTTTCTACCTACAATCTTGCTGCTGAAGGCTGTAAATTTCCCCAGTGTGGGACAAATAAAGGATTATCTTATCTTATCTTATCTTATCTTATCTTATCTTATCCATGCGACGCTAACCTTAAGTGCGAGCTTCAACTTGTCAGCCAGCGCATGCGCACTGTGAGTGACGCTGCGCAAGGTGTCACAAAGTTTGGATTGTTTCGCCGCTAATAAAACAGAACCACCATCTGATAATGTTGGACAAGAAGCAACCCCAGTGGCTTATTATGGGATTTATAATCAAACAGCCCTCGCACCACCCCCCCCCCTAACCCTTTGTAATAAAATGGTACTGCCCACGTAGCGACGACCTTTGTTACAGCTCCGCCCGCGCCCTCGGCTCATCGGAATTCCATGCACTTTCATTTTTCATCCTTTCCTCCCTGCCAGGGTCCCCAGATGCAGCAGTCCGTCTCCACAGAGCGGAGGGGAGGTTGACTTTGTATGTCGTGACCTATGACCCTTCCTGACGCCCAGAACTCGACAGCATTCTAGCGCTGCACTTCTGACAGTGCCGTCACCGCGCGCAGTCTTTTCTTTTCAAACGGAAGCACGGACGGGCGAGCGCTTCAAGGGCGAGAGCTTGACCACCGTGTCTCCACCATCTTGCCGCTGAGTCAACCAAACGAGTGACACCTCTTGAACAGTCACGTTGGCTCCAAGAGTTGAAGTTAGGGGACAACACAAACTGATTTTAGGAGACTATCCCAGCCGTCTTCGGGCAGTTGGCTGGGGACACCCTGAACCGGTTGCCAGCCAATCGCAGGGCACACATTGACAAACAACCATCCGCGCTCACACTCACACCTAAGGACAATTTAGAGTGTTCAATCAGCCTGCCATGCATATTTTTAGAATGCGGGAGGAAACCCGAGTACCCGGAGAAAACCCACGCAGGCCCGGGGAGAACATGCAAACTCCACACAGGGAGGCCGGAGCTGGAATTGAACCCGGTGCCTCTGCACTGTGAGGTCGACGCGCTAACCACTTGTGACACCCAAATAACTTGTGACTAAACCTGTCATTTGTCAATTTGAGTAGCTGCATAGCCACTCAGTCGAGCGACAAAGACGAACGTCTTTTGCTCACACCCCAGGCTGAACTTAGTTCCTCCTCGGCCAAAGACAAAGACCTCGGAGGAGTCGAGATGTATCACTTCTAGATACGTACGTCCTTGACTCCAGTTGCTACTTTCCTCTCGGCCAGTGCATTGGCGCCATCTTGTGATGTCAATGGTCTGCAATGTGCCCTGTGCCACTGTGCTGAGTTGGTTTGAGGATGCCAAACCGCCGAGACATATGGTTGGGTTCAAGTTTTTTTTTTTTGCATTTGGATGACGACAACTAAAACCGAGTCACACGTCACACTTCGGCACCGCTCGTGGTCGTCCGGTACAGTACGTTAGGAATGGCGTCACGTTCATGTTAGAGTAAAATGTAAGAAGAAAATGAACTGTGCCACAAATGCAGTTGTTTACAACAGAGAGGAAGTCAAACTGCAAAAGATGGCATACGATTTACACGTCCCGCAGTCAAAATGCAAATGACATCAGATCAGACAACGGTTCTGAACATGACTAAAAACCGAGATGGAATGGCGGACTTATTCTGGTCCCTGCTTCTGTAGCAAGGAGCCACGACTCGGGCCAACACGTGAAAGTTCTCATCCTTGATCCGGCTATGTAAATAGTGCATTCAAATGGGCAAAACTGCAAGCGTACAATTCTCCAATAAATTCAACAAAGAAAATAAACACAATGTGGTTCAGTGCAGTTTGTTGACAGTCGGCTGAAACAGGAAATGCTGCTTTGAATCCACCTCAGAACAGTATTTTTAAGGACACGTGTTTTCTTCTTCACTAGATTCTATTTTAACGTGAGAGGCTCTGATGACCACTCAATGGGCAAGAGCGTCTAATGGAGACTAAAGCAGCAAAAAACAGCACATCCAGACAGTGCTATTGAAAAATATAAAGAAAATATTGAAAAATATAATGAATAGGATATTTTGGGATCATGTACAACTGAAGGGGAATCAAAATATCTCATATTCGGAATTGAACTTTCTTTCTATACGTGCAATGAAAGTGCTTCACGAACATTCGCGGCTATTTGGTGGAAATGCGGCTACACACCTCCGCTGGGCGGACACATGAGGAGACCGAGGCAATAAAAGACATTCACAATGCTCCTTCTCATCGGCGCTGCCAGCATGAGATCTGATTACAACGTTTCAAAAGAGAAGCAGGCCAACGGTCTGAGGACTCACACTTCTCAGGAAGCATCGGAGGTTTGTCTATCACAATAAAAGCCCTTATTGACTCTGCCAATAAGAACTGGCCAGGCGAATGATAGGAGCCAGAGGAGCGAGCCGCCGACTCTTGGGACGCATGCATTAACTTAGTCTGGAGTTGCTACTCACCTTCCGCCTTTTGCGGTTTCTCCCGCATCCCCCCCGTTGGCGTCTCCCGATGGCTTGACACACTCAACACCTCGACGCCTTATGTGCTTTTAACATCCTCTTGTGTTTGAGTCAGACAAAACGCAAAATCAATAAGGCTTTTTTCCTCCCCATTTCCTCTTTGATGCAACTTGAAAAACACCTATGGACACACGGCCCTCCGGAGGTTGCACAGAGGGGAAACATGATACAAAACGCAGAATAAAAAAAAGGGGGAGGCGGGCATCTTCACGATAACAACAACTTCTAAGCTGAATGTTTATGAGGGCAAATGGGTGCAAATAGGGAAGGGAAACAATTTAGCCCTGCCATTAATCTTCCCCTACAGTCCTATGCATGGCGGTGAGCAGAAAAGCCACAAATAAATCACTAGAATTTACATTAATGAGAATTGCATCGGAACCCGAAAGTCGAACGCCCCTGACGTTGCACTGTTTGTAATTCAAGCGGAATGTTCCTTCCTGTTTGCATTTTGTTTCCTTGCCTCAAATTTGTACACACGCCGTAACGTTTATGATTTCTGTCATCGCTTCGATTGTTGCTTCCGGGTCACTGAATATTTTCTTTGGGATCAATAAAGTACCTCGAAAATCCAACCACGATGTCAAACGAGATGTGTGTGAGTGTATCAACGTCAGTTCAATGAGCACCACGGTGGACCTATCCATTTTGCCGTTTTCTTTTTTTACCTTCTTATTTATGTATTTATGGATGTAATTATTTGTTTGTTTGTTTATTTTGCAAGACTGTGGTCGTAAGAAGGACCGGCCTCGAAAAGGAGAAGAGTAAACATTATCTTTAATAACATAGCTGTGGTAAATGATGATCTAAGCAATGCTGACAGAGGAAGTCGCGTGTCAGCAGTTAAATGCTACATGACAGGACGTTGCTATGAGGGAAGAAAGGAGAAGGATATAAGAAGGACGTATGGCGCAGACTCGATATATGGCTTGAAAATAAAAAAAGAAAAAAAATATATATATATATATATATATATATATATATATATATATATATATATATGTGGGGACTGCTATCCTCCCTCTACTCTATCATAGAGCCAAATCAAAAAATCCATGCTCACAATGGTCAGTCAATATCCCATTAACCAGCCAGGAAAGCAGTGGGGCCGGCATGCGCGTCTCCCTGCGCACGCCACCGACTGGCACACCTCGCACACGTTAATAACTCCCAGGGACACGCCATTGCACTTCCTGCGACGGCTGAGCGGCGATGGAAAGCACGATGGCACGCACGCTCAGTCTTGTCAGGCTGATTTTTGTCTCTCTTCTGCGCTGATATTATCTCGGTAATTTGGGTCAGATGAGGAAATTTAAACCATGGGCGTAGCAGGAATTAAGATTTTTTTTTTTAATGGATTTACAGTTTTATGCATATCTGTCTTTTAAACATCATTTTTTGACAACCTAACCAGATGCATGCAAGAACGCTTTGATAAATTACCCCTTCTTTTAATCATGTATTTATTTTAAAAATCCTTTTCGGGTAACTTGTGCTATATTTGCCTTCACCTTAATCTGTGGCCATTTTTCCTCTGGCTCTCTCGCCGTCCTGAGGCTCTAAATGGATAATAGCCAATCTTGTTAACCTCTGCTTTAATGTGTGAGGGCCTACAGCTTTGCAATGGGCCGCTAATAGAGAGAGACAAATCAACAGCAAATATGAACAGCCGCGATAACATGACCTCAAAGCACCTATCACGAGACATTTGGCTTTTCCTTCTCTCGCGATTTTTTTTTTTACAGTCTAGTAGACACTCACACTCAATCGCATATTCATGCACAGTCTGCACTCGTTTGGAAAAACAAAAAAAGGGCAGCGATAGATTTCTCTCACTGCGCTAATGACGAAGGGGTTAACTGGAAAGAAAGGTTCAACTTTTCTTTTAAAAAAAGTACTTTTCTGTCAATAAGCACATCAAAGAACTTTTCTTTAATGATGTAACTGGGTTTTTCATATTAATTGTGCTGAGTAGGCTGCCTCATTTGCATGGGGTAATGAGAGGGATGTTTCCATTATAGGTAATTAGGTACTTGAGAGACAGTGGTGGGGAAAAGGGAGGCAGAGCAGACATGAAGGGAGGGCCCGGGAGGGTGCACAGCCACACAAAAGTGTCTCCTATCGTATGGTGCCGCTCTTGCAGTTTGACCATTAACATCGTCAAATAATCGGTGAACTATAACAAGAAAAATATAAACACTACAGGTGGTGCACTTTTCACTCCCAAGAGTTCCAATGCTAAAGACGTACTGTATA
Organism: Hippocampus kuda; assembly: GCA_901007745.1. Taxonomy (NCBI): domain Eukaryota; kingdom Metazoa; phylum Chordata; class Actinopteri; order Syngnathiformes; family Syngnathidae; genus Hippocampus; species Hippocampus kuda. Next base: position 19,650 of record CAAKHF010016303.1, read on the forward strand.
AAGAACTTTTTGCCACTTCCTAAATCATTAAGAAAGGGTATGATATAAAGATAAGATAAGATAAGAAAAACCTTTATTCGTCTCGCAATGGAGAAATTCCCAATTCACAGCAGCAAAGTTATGTAAAGCTAAGTTAAAGCTCAAATAAATGCACTTAATTGGAACCAACAAATGTTTGCGTGGGTGGGACCAACATAGTCCAAGATGTAATCAAATGCGAGATTAAAACATTCTGTGCTTCATTCTAAATTGACTATAGATGACACCGTGTCGATGGTCGTTCGTCCAGGTCCGGCAATTAAGACCAAACGTGGCACACGACACAATTTTGATCAAAACAGACACAACAATGGCCACAAACAAGCTTGACTTCTAAATTCATCACATGCAGTGCGAATCACGCTGCAAACACACAAATAAAAACTTGTAGTCAATCATTCGCACAGACGTAGGGACTATTTTTGTGTTGTGTTTTTCGTGTAATGGACTTTTCTGAAGCCAAAAAAAAAAAAAAAACATTATTACCACGACATTATGGTTTGGATCATTTCGTTTTGCATTTAATGCCAAACGACAGCTCTTCGGTCCCTTATGACTTGTTATTCAAGCCATTTGCATCACGTGCGCACGTGAGCATGTCTGCATATGAGTACGAACATTTGTCTGCACTGAAGAATCAAGAGTGGATTCAAATGTGCGAGGCGCATGCTCATATGGACAATCAAGTGTGTTTGTGTGTGTGTGTGTGTGTGTGTGTGTGTGTGTGTGTGTGTGTGTGTGTGTGCCAAGCCATGCATGAGAAAAGTGCGTGCTGCACTCTATGTATGACTACACTTTCACTGTCTGCCCCTG
>CAAKHF010016304.1:36276-49001 GCA_901007745.1 Hippocampus kuda
GTGTGTGTATATATATATATATATATATATATATATATATATATATATATATATATATATATATATATATATATATATATATATATACACACACACACAAACACACACACACACACACACACACACACACACACACACACACACACACACACACACACACACACACAAACAAATGTATGTGCACCAACACAGACACGCATACATATATGTATCTATATATGCACACACACCCATCTTCTAATGAAGGCTGGACATTGGTGAGCACATTACAGATGGGCTCTGCAGATGCTACAGGGAATGAATGCTGTTGTGTAATGACGCACATCAGAGCTGTTATTATGTGTGTGTGTGTGTGTGTGTGTGTGTATGTGTGTGTGTTGGGGAACCGTAATTGCCGACGTGTGCCGTCGGCGGGGCCCTCGTCATTAAAATTCACATGTGAACTCGCCTCCGGCAGCGTTGATAATTGTGGTCAAGCGGATCAGACATGAGGCGAAAGAAAGGGGGGTGGGGGGGCATCCTCGGTCCGGTTGCTTGGTCTTGAAAGGCTAATGCAGTAACGATGTCAAAGCGTTAATTACGGTGAAACACTGAAAGATGTTAAAAGAAGGTGATAAGGTCCGAAAGAAGAGAGAAGATGTCAGTGAGGGACAAGTCAGGTTAAGGGCTTGATGTTGGGCTTTGAATGCGGGAGTAGGGATTCAAAGATGGGGTAGGGTTTCAAGACAAGGGAAGGCTTTCAATTTTAGCTCAGGGGTAGGGTTTCAAGTTCGGGTTCGAGGCCATCATTTGGGGTTTTTACCAAAGATTAGCATGGCAAGACAGTGTTCCTGTGTCAAAAGTAGGATTTAAAAACGGGATTAGCGTTTGAAGGCAGGATTAGAGTTTCAAACTGTGAACTTCTGTCAGATTTTTGTTCCTCGTGCTAGTTTGTTTGTAAGCAGTTGCCGTCTGCATTCTGACTTGGCTCCAGTATTATTTTCTACATTTCAGGTTTTGATATTGCTTGAGCCTGGTGGCAAACCGCCAAGCCGCAGATGACATGACAAACGTCGGACTTGACCGGGAAAAATAAACAAACACATTTCCATGTCCTTTTCAATCGAAACCCCGACTACATCAGTGATATGCGGTTTGGTTATTTCATTTGATTTTTTTTTCCAAAAAGTGGGACTCTTTAAACTTAGACCATCATTTACTGTAACCGCACGCAATTGACCCCCATCCACTCAAGAGGGCTTCGGACCGTATTGATTACGGCCCCGCATTAAACATTGAAGTCATCACAGCGCCTGGTTAAATGATTGTATAATGAATAATAGATGAGATTGAAAGGCCAGGAAGGGTAATAAATGGGTCTGGGTGATATTCATTCGTGGGGCCACGTTTGACTTTTTCAAAGTGCTCTCTGGTGTCATAAATCAGATGGGAGCCCGGTTTCAAAGTTTATGACGGACATCCGTGTCACGGAGTGCTCGGAAGCGGACGCGTTTGTCACACAGGTGGGTAGAACGCGGGTCGAGGATGGATTGGCTGACCCACAAAATGATCTCGTTACAAAGTGCACTTCATTTTTCCCTTTCGTTCAACTCATGCATTATAATTGTGCAAGTGAATGTGTCGTACATCATATTTCTTTGACTGTATTTGAGTGTACTGTACAGTGAACCTCCACATAGTTGTATTTTTTTTCCCCTGTGAAAATTGACCGTGGTCATTCGGCGAACCTCACTTGTTGAATTTTTTTTGTTGTTTTCTAATCCAGTGCTGGAAAAAGCCGCACAAAGGCACCAAAGCCAAAAGAAAAAAAGGCAAGTAGGAAATGTATGAATTATTGAAATGATTCGTGTCAACTGAGAAACTTTGTAAAAGCCATGTGGAGGACAAATATAATCTGCATTTAAAAAAAAAAAAATGATGGCCAGTAGTGCAAACTGGAGTTCAACTTCCATTTATGTGTGTCAATCATTAATTTGGGGACAAGATTTTGGGACTTGGTCTTTGGTTTTTAAAAAGTGTTTAGTAACAGCAACCCTCAATTCTTTATTGCCAAAAACAATGACCTCAGTTGTGTTTTGGTTTGGTCAAAGAACGTGTTTGTCAATTTTGATTCAAACTGTTGCACAACACTTTGAATTTAAAGACATGTTGCGGTTTGCGAGGAGACTTTCAAGACAGGCTCGTGGTTCCAAACAAGAGTTTGGGTTTCAAAGTCAAATTCAGGGTCAGGATTAGATTCCATTATTTCGGTTCGGGTTTATTAATTCTTGCAGGTCAGAGAGGTGGGCAGGTTTAATGGATGAAAAAAAAAACAAAGAAAGCATAAAAGAAACGAAAAGTGACTCAATAAAAGAAGAAGAGTTGGAAGAACACTTTGAAAATCGGCCATTTGTCAGCCGTCAATTGTCTCCCTCTCTCGCTCTCATTTAGCCAGATGATTGCCTCCCACGGCCCCGGGGAGCCATCGCGAGCACACTCTATTACTTCCTGCAGCACTTTACTCTCCCGCCAATATCAAACGCTCAATAACAACAGGACGGAGCGGCGTGTAAACTCCTCAAGTCTATTAGCTCGACGCCGATTCATCCCAACAGTCGGCGTCGATACCGGGGAACCCCAGAGGAACATTATCCATATTGAAACAACTCAGGAGGCTCGTGCCAGGCTGCTGCATTGGAGGCGGTGTAATGAAAAATGTCGGCGGCGCATAAAAGGCGAGCTAATAAAGACGGAGAAGTAACGAGCAAACAAACTTTGGGGCGGTGGGGGTGAAAGGGCCACACGGGAGGTGATGGCGGAGTGTGCGGTGCCCAAAGTAGAGTTTCAAGACAAGAGTTGGGGTTTCAAAGACAACTTTGAAACAAGGGTTTGGTCAGGGTTGTCAAACATACGGCCCGCGGGCCGGAACCGGCCCCCAAGGAGGTTCTATCAGGCCCGCGGGATCATTTAAAATTGAAAAATGCATAAAAGACACGGAATGAATATTTTTAATAAGGTGCAATTCATGGAGTATCTGCTAGGGGCCAAAATGTTTTGATCAGAGAAGAAGACAATTGCAGTCTGTCACTGAGACAGACCCAACACAGCAGATGCTATCAAAGACATGTGAATACTTTCTTGTTTACACATTTAATAGCACTCTCCTTAGTTTGTAAGGTGTAGGCAGGGATTAAAATTTGATTTTACAATATATGTACATGTGTAAATGGTTTAAAAATTCCTTTCTTTATAAATCTCGTTTAATCTTAAAGTGCATTCCTATATTTTTCAATACCAATTACTTGTTAAAGTTTGTACAATCAGTGGGATCAGTTGCAATGCATATATGTGAACGATAAAAGTAAATTGCACATTTGTTGAAAGAAAACTAAGGTGCTTCATGAAAAAGACATGTTTTGTAAAAGACATGTTCATTAAATTTCAACATATTCCTAATGTTCTTGTGCTTCAATATACCAAAACAAAGGAAAGATATATTCTTTTGGTTATTTATGGCAGTCTGGTAAAATTTTAATGGTCCGGCCCACTTGACATCTACCGAGGAGAAATGAGTTTGACACCCCTGGGTTTGGTGATTCAAAGTAAATTTCGAACTCGGGTTTTGGATTTTAACTTCAAACCACTGACAGTTTTTCATGCGTCAGGTTTTCAAAACAGGATTGCAGGTTCAAAAGTATCAGCAATGAATGAGTCAGTCTTCGGGTTTCAAATCGGACCTTCAAGCCCCCTGGAATTCAAGTTAAGGTTTCAAACAAGGGCATGTGTTTGAAAGTCGGGCGCCAAGACAGAGTTGGGTTTTGAAAGTTGCGTTTCAAGACAAGAGTTTGGTTTCAACTTTGGTTTCAAATTGGTTTTCATGCCCGCCTTCTGGTTTGGATTTGAAGACAGATGAACTATTTTAAACACGACCTCCGAGACTGGTGGGAGTTTGAAACATGGCTTGGTGCTTCAAACATTTGGGTTCAAGCCGGGGGTCAAACACAACACAGGTCGTCGAAATATTCCCACTCAAGTGGTTGCACTTTTGTCTCTTTGGTTTCCTCGACAGGAGGTGCAAGAGTTGAGCGAGTTGCAGGCTACGGCGCGTTGGTGGTGGCGATGATTCGGGTGCGCAGCCTCTCAAAGCCGCCCCAACGTCCTGTTGCCTTGAGAGCCGCAACTCGCCGCCATTCATTATTAACGGCTCGCATTCGCCGGCTTGTCTCGACATCACCCGAGAAGAGAAAAGGCCGAGCGCTGTAAACACAAGAAGGGGAAAAAAAAAAAAAGCCTCTGAGCCCGTCGCTTTTCTTATCGCCGCCTGTCAACGCCGGCAGCCGCGGGGTACTTTGTAGATGCCCTCAAGTAGTAGATAGCAGGTGGAGGTGGGACATGGGGGGGTGGGGGCAGGAGGACAGGAGGGCCGCGGTGGCTGTCTTCTGCGCCAAAACACAGGAGAGGGACCACAACAAAGGTAGAAGAGCGCCTGACAGACAGAACGACAAATAGCGAGCCGACCGCCCCCCAAAGCGTTCAAGTGCATTGAAGGAGAAAGAAAGAAGAAGAAAGATGAGCTCCAGTGTCTTTATAATTCATGTCAAGAAAAAGAATGATGCGGCCGCAGGATGAGCGCTTACCTTTCTTGGGCAACAAAGACGGAAAAGAGCTTGAAGTCTTTGTCTGCTGTTTCATGCGGCATAGTTGGAAGGTTTCAAGTATTTCCGAGCAATTGCGTGTGATAAGTGTTAAGCGAGGGTTATGCTTGTAGAGGAGAATTTTGTTCACGACAGTCAGGGTCTTAGAGTTCGGGTGTCAAACGACGCTTAGGATATCCAAGTAACATTTTATATTATGGCTGGAGTTTCAAATTCGAGTTGAGAGCTAGAGGCGCAGTTTGAAGGAGACCAACAAGTCGGGTTTAGGGTTTCAAAGAAGGATTTTGAGCTCGGGTTAGAGTTTCGAAACCAGGGTTATGATTTTTCAAGGAAGCATTACAGTTCTGATTTCAAGTTGCATGGCTCCAAACTGAGGTTTTGGTTTCAATGGAGACTTTCGGGACATGTTTGGGGTTTCCAACAAGGCTTTCAAAAACAGGGTTAAGGTTGAAAGTAGTGCCTCAAGATCGGGGTAGGGTTTTAAAGTAGGGTTTCAAGTGAATGTTAGCATTTCCAACATTATTTTGAAATATTTAAGATTTAAAAGTTTGATACAGGGTTGGGTATCAAGACATGGTTAAGGCTCAGCTCAGGGGTATAGTTTCAAAATAGGGTTACCAAAAAAGGGTAAAGTTTGAAGTCAGATTTTCAAGAGGACCATTTCAAATAGGGTGATGGTTTTAAAATAAGATTTCAAGAAAGGCTCAGGATTTTAAACATGAGTTACCATTTCAAGCCAGGGTGGTGTTCTCGAACAAGGGTTATGTTTCAGGTTGGGGTCCAAACAAACTGAGAGGCACCACCTAAAAAGTACAAAAACAAAAACAAATAGTTGCCGCAAACCATTTTTTATTTTTTATTTTGTCTCAACCACCTTGAGGGTCTGGTCCAATAACGAGGATTCACTGTTGTATGGAATAATCTGACAAATGAGTACAAATCTGGCCAAAGTCCAAATGGGACAATAACCTTGAACCCTCACGTTCGCGAAAAAAAATGCGACTAATCAAGTCAAGTCAGACAAGTCAAGGCGACTTGTTTTAAAAAAGAAAAAAAAGGAGCCTCAGGAGAAAAGTCTAGTCAAGGTCACCCGCCCGCTCTCCATTTGTACAAACCTAAGACATTTGAATTACATCACAGGCGACCAATCAGGCCGCAAATCGCCACAACGATTCCCCAAGTATGCCAGCGATCAGCGAGCAACCTTGAGGAAATGTCAGCTGAACGTGGGGTGTATTTAACGGCCGGCCGGCAGCGGTATGCGAAGTGCCCAATCGAGTGCGGATCAGTGCAGGGGGGGCGGGCAACCGTGAGCTCGCACGCGTCTTTGTCAAAGTCACTGCTCACCTCCTGCACCGCCTTCTGCCCTTTTTAATACGATTGAGCTCCGAAGCGAGCTGAATGACTGCCAGACGGGAAGACGCCGGCCGAATAACGAGGAGGTCTGCGGCAGATGAGATGCGTTCGCAACACAGCTCACCTCTGCTCAGGGAAAATCAGCGGCGACTTTAATTTGTCAGGGTGACTGAGAATTCCTGGCATCAAAACCAAAATGACGGAGGAACGAAAATGAACCCAAAATTACTCCTTAATGCTTTTCAGAAGTGGGTCCTTAAGATTTTAATGCGGGTCAGATTTCACAGTGAAAATTGCTTAAAAAAATGTGGGTGATTTTAAATGAATGGCCAAAACAAATCTAAAATGGCTGCTTCAAATGTAGACATGACAAACAATCCTCATGTTGCTAATTGAAACTGGCTTTGGGGGCTAAATTGTTCAAGAATTTTAGTGCAAAGTTTGGACCAAAATCACAGTGAAATGGCCAATTTAAATTTCAATTATTTCTTTTGAAGCTTTTTGAGACTTTTTTTTTGTGGGCCTATGATAGATGGTTCAGGTTGCTTCGGGAAACTCGTTTCAGGACCGGAATTTTCCAGCAAATTATACGGTGACACTTTCAGAAATGCGCCAAAATAACTTTTTGATGGCTGCTTCGAACTAAATTGGCAGACTTTGTATTTTTTCCTGGCAGAAATACTTGAGATTTTTTGTAGGTCTACTGACAATCGAAACACCTACCAAATTTCATATTGCAAAGTGAAAACCGCTGTGTACTTAATTTTTATAAATCACCTTTTGGAGGGTATTTTTAATTGCTAAAATGATCCTTGAGTGGCCACTTCAAACCAAAATGGCAGCAGATTTCCTGACTTTTGTCAGTGCTGTGTGCATAAGACTTCTTGAGTCCATTTATGATAGACAAGCAGGTGAAATGTTATGTTGCAAAGTTAACAGACTTCAAGGATTTGATGTTCTAAAGACATTTTATGAAGGAAATGAAATGGCGATAATTTCCCTAAATTGGCTTCTCGAAAACAAACTGGTGACATCTTTACCGGCACGGCTTTTTCATAATTTTGTGTGGGTCTATTCATGACAGCCATGCCTTCCAAATTTCAAGTTGCAAAGTAAAAATTGACACTGGGGACGGAGTTGTTTAATAAAAAGGTCAAAAGGGACCTCAATTGTTTACTTCATATCAAAATAGCAAACTCCATGTGTCTTTTCAGGGATGGCTTCTTGAGATTTTTTTGTGGGTCTGCTTTGATAGGTATGCCTTGCAAATTTTGGCAAATGAAAATAGTGTCCAGGCTGTGTTTTCAAATATGATCTCAGAGGGGGTTTCTGTGAAATAGAATGACCAAAAATTACCATTACATGGCTACTTTGCATCAAAATGGAACACTTCCTGTGTTATATTTCCACCAAATTTGACATATAGTAGTTCAGTCAAACTTGCTTCATGGGCTGAATTTTCCCACCAAATCCCAGGGGGGCACTACTGAACCAAATTTTGGGGTTGATGCCCATGACCGGAACAAGCTCACCAGAGTGCTCCAGGCCAAGAAATGATTTACGCTAAATCCATCCAAAGTTTGGTCACACAATCGCTTCTCTTGGTGTTTGTTCTTGCCGCATGATAAATCGAGCTAAAAGAATTGTCAGCCAGTGCTGCAAAGTCACCATTAGTACAAGTTAAAAAAAAAGAGAAAAGTGCTTGTTCCTCCTCTGAGGTCAGGAACACTGTGTGAGTCAAACGCATTAATTCAGACAAATGCCCTGTGGGATCCCAACACGGGCATTGTGTAGTTGTTGTTGTCGACCGACACAACGTCCCTGTTCATCATCACAAGACTGGGAAAGTAGGACATGGAGTCATCCATTAAATAACACGAGCCAACACAGCAGTTTGCTATCAGAACTACAGTATGCCGCGTTTCATGGACAAAAAAAACGAAAAGGTTCACTCGTGACGTTTGGCAATGATGTATTGCTCGCAATTTTCTCTCCTGTCCTTTTCAACTTGGAGTTCCAAATGCCAACAATAAGTCATAAAACCTCCAACTGCAGCTTGAAAAATTCAGAATAAAGCTCTACGTTTGGTTTGGCTGGCAAAATGTCACGAGGGTAACGTACTACTTGTCACAGGAACACTCCCCTGCATGAGTTGGTGGGTTTTTGTTTTTCTCCCTCCTGCATCAATCGTCATATTTCCTACAAGCAGTTCACTTCAGTCCACTTTTGTAAGGGTATATCATGATGTGGCTTTTGGTTTTAGCACAGGGTATATCGAGCCACCACTTGAACTTTTGCTCTGAATCAGTCACTTAAAACTGTAGACTGCAAATTTCCCCAGTGTGCGACAAATAAAGGTTATCTTATCTTATCTTGTCTTAAAACTGAAACGGTGGAGTTCCTTTGTCTTTTCAAGCATGGCTTTTTATCGCGCTATTCATGAAAAAGGCACCTTCCAAATTAAAAAACAACATGTGAGGCAAAAATGCTTTGTGGGCTAATTTTTCAAAAAAGCTTTGCATTTTTGGAATTTATTGAAATGTCTGCTTCCAATAAAAATAACGAACTTCCTTTCACTTTTTTATTTGTTTTTTTTTTAGACTTATTCCTGGGTGTATTTATTACAGATCTGTCTACCAAATATGCTGCCAAGTGAAACTAACTTTCCTAAAAACTGTTCCAGAATTTATTGTTTGAAAAAAATAGCCAATTCGAACTTAAAATTGCCCACTTTAAACCCATATGACAGGTTCCTGAGACTTTTTTGTGAGTCTATTGGCAAAATGACCCAAAAATGGCCGCTTTAAAATGGCAGACTTCCTGGCAGGCATCATTTCTTAAATGTTTTTTGTCGGACCACTTAAGGTACATAAGGTACACACATCAGTTTCATGATGGCTGCAATGAGACACGACATTCTCATACAGTATTAAAAAAAAAAAAAAAAAAAAAAACGACACAAAGTCCAGTTTGCCGCTTTAAAATCTCCTCTACGCTCCATGAAATTGCAGCTCTTCGACTCTCAGGGCTTTCCCGGCTTGCGGGCGTCTGGATGTGAATGACATGAACTACGCTGGCAGGCTGTCAGAAAGAGATTTGGCACCACGAGTGCCGTTCAGAAGAAGAAGAAGAAAAAAGCTGCCAAGTGAGGGTGTTTCAAGACTCGGGCTGTGGTTCAGGAAGCGGAATCGGCAACTTAGCCTCCATGTACAATAGCTTTAATGCTACCTGGGGAGACTCGACAATGAATTTACAGTTCAAGTTGTCTTGGCACCTATTGGCTGGTAAAGCTAATTCATTACCACTGTGTGTTTGTGGTTTCCTATGCTGATGTAGCGCGCAAATCTCTTTTCACACACCAAAAAAAAAAAAAAAACCCATGAAAGTTTTTTTTTTTTTTCCCATTGCATCGCCTGTAAAAATGTGCTTAAGGTTGTTAAAGTGCATATGTTTGCTCTACAATTGAAATCCTGTGTATATTTGCGTGGTTTTTTTTTGTTATGGTGAAAACTGAGAACATTGATTTTACATTCTTTTGGAGGTGTTCTTGATTTATTTCAATGTTATCCAAAAACAAGTTTTTTTTTTTACTTTATATCCAAAATCATGCAATATCATCAATCCAAAAGTTATTTTGTTGTATGTCAACAATTTCTTCTGTTTATCATCACAAGTCGATTTTAATTGATGTATTATGCATTTTCAAATTTTAATAAAAGTTAAATACAATAACAAGCAGTGAATTATTTCATTTGTTTAAATTCAAAATGTTGTGTCTGACTTAAAAACAAGAAAAAATCTTGCGTGAAATTGTTTTTTTTTGTGTGTGTTGTGTTTGGTGTTTTTTGGTGGATCTTCAAATCTTTTTGTATCTTAAAATTTTGGGTGAAAATGTTTTCATCTATCTTTTCCTTTACACAGAAAATAAAATAATCCCTCAAATTTATTTTCATATCTAGTTGCAGTACAATTATTTTCTTTATTCTCTTAAAAACAAACAATGTAAAATATTTTTTTCATGCATTGATTTTTCTTTTTTTTTTTTTTGCTTTGCCTTTTGTTGCTATGGTATGTTTTCTTTTTGTATTGTTTCTCCATATTTTGTGACTTTTACATAATTTCAAATGAAAAGTCCTTTCGCTGTTTTTTTTTTTTTTTACCCAGTCAATGGCACTTGCTTACCACAGTCAAAATGAAATGGTGTAACCTTCTTTTGTCAAAATAAATAAATAGCGGCAAAACATTCTCTTTTTGACTGATGTTTATCGTGTTCTGCATCATTTTTTTTCACACGTCTCTGTCAGCCACATGATGCATTTTTAAGTACAGAGTGATTACCAAAGCAAAGTGATTGAGGTGAAAGAACAAATGAAATGCAACTATTGAGCCATGCGAGCGTTCAGGTGGTTGTGTCCCCCAAGTGCGACTGCGCCTCCCGGCAGCCTTTGCGGCTTTCGCGGCGCACCGCAAGGTGATTGATGACAGGTCAGGCGGCGACGGCCTCGCCAACTTTGCAATCCTTCCACTGGGAAATTGCTCATTTCTCCGCAAGTCCATTTCAATTTGAGGCCGCCGCGGCGCCTTGCTAAGTTTATGCCTGCACCTGCACGCGGGCAGAATAGTGATGCTTGATGGGAGGGAAGCCGGCGTTATTGTTCGCATTAGTCCCTCGGACGGCTTGTCAAGGCCAGTATTGTTGCAGGGAAGTATCAAAATTAACAGGCGTGACCCTCTTATTTAGATAAGCACACGTCCGCCTCTTTTGCTCGCAGCTTCAACACGACTAAAACCAGAACGGTGACACAGCGGAGGGCTCTGTGATTTTTCGTTTAGTTTTAAGCTCCCCTCGTCTTATTTCAAAATAGCCAAATGGGATCCTATTCGCCGCGGTGGGACTTCAAAGCGGTTATTTGTCATCGTTCGGATTTGTGCCGTCATTCAGGAACTTTTCCAGTGCTTTGGCTGCGGCGGCTTTGGCGCAAATCCCGCCTGGACTCTATCCTCCCGGTTTCGCTCGTACTCGCTGTTTGTATGAGTTTGAATTTATACAGAAGACATATACTTTTATATATAGACATGTATATTTAAAGCCATCCATCCATCCATTATCTGAGCCATTTCTCCTCGTCAGCGTCACGGGTTTGATGGAGCCTGTACCACCCTGAACTGGCTGTCAGTCATTCGCAGGGCTCACACAGACAACAGCTGTTCTCACAATCACACCTAGGAACAATCCAAAGTCTTCAATCAATCGACCTACCGTGCAGGTTTTTTGGAATGTGGAAGGAAACCGGAATACCCGGAGAAAACCCACGCAGGCACGGGGAGAACATGCGATCTCCAGTGATTACTAGCACAGTAAAGGTGTTATTTGTCTGGATTTTGTTCTTGCCATTCAGCCGACTCCTCAGGATCCGCCTCACGCTATTTAGCTGCGGCTGACCTTTGCCTCCTGATGGTTGCCATTTGCCTGTGGTATTCCAAGGTGTTGCTCGCTGTTCTGCACATCTGTTATGTGGCCTTCAGGTAGTTCAATCCCTTTCGTTTTGATCTTCTTCCCTCTGGTCGAGATTGCAAATGGCTCGATGTCATCCCGTGTTGAGGAGGTGGGCGATTGTTCCACTTCTGAACAGATACCCGAAGCCGCTCTGAGTTCCGATGTAGCTGAGGGGCTTCAGGCCTATGCAGAAGTGCAGCAGGGACAAAGCGGCTCCGTGAAATATGCCACATTTGATGTTCACCGGTGCAACTGGCATCGGCGTTGTGTTTCACAGCTTCAAGGAGTTCTTCATGAGGCTTCTTAGCATGCTGTTGATGTTTTACAGGCACTCCAGTATCAACCCTGATGTTAGCAGTTGCTTCCTGTGAGTTATGTTTAATTCTTATTTCCGAAAAAAAAAACAAAACAAAACAATTTCTCATTGTTGTCATTTTTCCTTCTTCTTTTTCTGAAGCACTAATCCACTGAAACTTTAGGTTGAAATGTCTTACTGAAGGGCGGCCCGGTACTCGACTGGTTTGCACGTCGGCCTCATAGTGCGGAGGCGCAGGGTTTGAGTCCGCCTCCGGCTTTCCTGTATGGAGTTTGGATACAGTGTCGGCGTGGGTTTTCTCTGGGTACTCCGGTTTCCTCCCATATTTCCAAAAACATGCGTGGCAGATCAATGAAACACTCTAAACTGTCCCTAGGCGTGAGTGTGAGCACGGATGGTTGTTCGTCTATATGTGACCTGCGATTGGATGGCAACCAGTTCAGGGTGTCCCCCGCTGTGCGAAGACAGCTGGGATAGGCCAGATACCCAGAGCCACTCTGCAAATGGTAGACAAAAGGCCGGAGGACCAAAAACAAAAATTTCTTGGAACTTTAGAAGGAACCAGCAAAAAAATTGATGCTGCCTCACTGCACTCCACTATGATGAATCCAGTGTGATCACAAGTTGTGTCAGGGAGTTTATGCCACTACCCATTAAATTCTCAGCTTTCCAAACATCAACATGGGTGTGTGTGTGTGTGTGTGTGTGTGTGTGTGTGTGTGTGTGTGTGTGTGTGTGTGTGTGTGTGTGTGGGGGGGTGGGGGGGTGGGGGGGGGGGGGGGGGGGGGGGGGGGGGGGTCTTCGGCATTTGAATTCAGGCAGTGTGCCTCCTGCGCTAGCCCTAATGTTACCTGCTGCGCCATGACAACAGAGGCAGGGAGGCAAGGGCATCGGCTGCAGCGCGCACACGCACACACGAATA
>CAAKHF010016304.1:63142-76467 GCA_901007745.1 Hippocampus kuda
GGGGGGGGGGGCGTTGGGGGGGGGGGGGGGGGGGGGGGGGGGGGGGGGGCTTCGGGGCGCACACAGAACATATTCTTGTCAAGAGAATTTTTGACTTGCTTGATTCAATGAATAGAGATGCCATGCAAATTTGACCTCCATGCATTCAAAATTGCTTGAAAATAATCATTAAAAAAAAATCCCAGGAATTTGACACATCCCTGCCGTTCCTGTTCCCAGGGAGATTTTTTTACATTTCTTCTCTTCACATCAAGGCAGGCATTTAATCCCATGAGCACGTGTGTTGATTCCCTATTCGAAATCTCATCTTTGTTGCATCTTAACAATGGAAAGAATACAGCAGTGAGTCAGAGAGCTTGGCATGCCTGGAAAAAAAACAAAAAAAAAACACGTTTCCTGATTCCCCTGCGTCGGCTCCCAAAACTCCCGGGGAAGTAAAGCAGAACGTTGGAGTATTCAGTGCTTGGAATGTTATCTTGAAAGGATTTGGTTGAAGCGCTCCTGTTTGGTGGCAACACTGGAGGGCGCTGTTTGTGCCATTACATCTGCGGCCTGGTGGAGAAATCAATTGGGAGTCCACGCAACAAAACGTTCATTTGCAAAGTGAAACGTGCGATTTCTGAGCGTGTTCAATTTTTTGTTTCCAATTTATGTACCTGCTTGATTGCTTTTGATACAATTGCACAAGGGCATCAATGTCAATCATCATCTTTATGACAATTAAACATAAATCCCGCACGCAGCACTAAATGCTAAGTTGCTCTCTTATTTTTTAGGAAAAAGTTGTAATGTTTCGATAATCAATTCAGCTGAGATATTTTCTTTTTTTTTGTTTGATAGTTATATAACACCTTGTGCACTATGGATTTTTACATGTGTTGTAATTTACAGCGATGACATTTCAGATAAAAATTCCACCTATCGCTCAACCTAAATCTTAATTTATATTATTCATTGCAAATTATATTATATTATTGTTGACATGAATATTATGTACGGGTGAAAACCTGATGTGTTATCGACCAAAAAAAAAAAAAAAAAAAGAGAGGGCAGATTTGGAATCAGCCCCCCCCCAAAAAAAAATCTAGAAATTTGTTGAACAGTGTTAATATTAAAGCATAGGTGTCAAAGTCAAGGCCCAGGGGCCAGATCTGGCCCACCACATCATTTTATGTGGCCCGCATAAGCAATTCAAGCATGTTAACTTCCATGATGCTTGCTAAAGTCCGAAAAAAAATTTCAAATTGTCATATACAATGTAATAATTTTAATGTTTGAGCAATCCATTATTCTTGACTTCTGATGTCAAAACTAGTTATCCATCTATTTGTTGCTCGCTGTGTATGTAATATGTGGAGGTGATTCAACATTATGGTTTCACAAAATTTACAGTCATAACGACCTTCTGAGGGAAACCGTAACTACAATGTGCCCCGCGACAAAAATGAGTTTGTACTCACAGTACTTTTACTCTGAGTACATTTTTAGCTTCTAGACCCACCTCTGACTGACTGCATTATGTACTAAATTATACGACAATCATGGATGTCGAATTTTTGATCAAACACGTCTCATTTCTTTTATCCGACCGGTCATGTGATGTCACATTAGCGTGGCATGGAGTGAAGTACATTTTCCTTCTCAAAGTTTTGATGAAGAACAAATGCGGATTGTTTGCAATCAGCATTGTGGATTTTTATTCTTTTTTTTTTCTGACAGCTGCCTTTGGATGTGTGTCGCTGCTGATTGCTTTTCTCGCAGCGTGTATGCGAGTGCTCCACGCCGAGCCCATCTGCGGCGCATGTGTTTTGAACGCGGTGATGTAATTTCACACGTTGATTATCTTCGCGCGAATTAGGAGGCGATGTGAAATCTCTCTTTACTTTCATACGGTGGAGGACGCGACAGTTGATTGTTCCTACAGTGCTTAGGATGAGGTTTAGGGTTGGATCTGGGGGCGTTGGGTTTAGGACGAATGTTCGGGACCTTAAGGTTAAATTGTGAGTGACAGCTACAGGGAAATAAAGTTCAGTGTTTATTTAAAAAAAAAAAAAAATTAAGTCCGCCTTCAAAAATGATTTTTAAATCATGTCCGTCATGTTCATCACTGGCTTCGTGGAACGTAGGGCAGTGATTTCCAACCAGTGTGCGGGGCACGTTTGTGCCGCGGGAAATGAACGAAATTTAACTTAATTGATGAGCGACCCTTGTGAGGATAAAGCGGATCGTAAAATGGATGGATGGATAGATATGTGCCTCGGTTGAATAAAAGTTGGCCATGACTGACATAGGAGAATCCCATACAAGTAGCTGTGACCCAATCTGAGGTCGTGAAAATTCTGACATCATCTTTAAGATGGTGTTGTGGTGATGTTAGGGGATTACATTAGTAGCTGGGGTTTAGGTTTGGGTTCATGTTGGGCAGCTTGGTTTGACAACAGTAAGGGCTTTGAAAGTTGAGCAAAAACAAGCTTGTACCTCAGCTCAAGTATTAAAAGGCTAATCTATGACGTTCTTCTCAAACTTTATTCTGCAGTCTATTTTTTCTTTTCAATGGGACCCTATTTGGTGCAAAAAAAAAAAAAGTCCGCTTCAAACCAAAATGGCTGGTGTTAATTTGCTTCTGATTAGATGTAATTAGTTACAACTCAAGCCAACACCCCAACTCAAAACCCATAATGGGATCATCGGCATGGTGTTGTTCCATGAAATTAAAAAGCAAAAAGGTAGACTAGCACAGTGGAGAGTGTTAATCACCAACATGTTCCCCCATCAAGCTATAGATGGCCACCGTCCTCCTTTCAAGTCTCTGGAGCGCCCGGCAATTACACACACCTGTTAGCTACTTAATTGGTCTATTAAGTCATCCGTCATTAGGCTAAAGTAGGTCAGCCAAATTAGCAATTAGCGCACGTTTGTGCCAATTTACAGGACTTGGGCACAGGTGTTGTCGTGTTGCTTTCAGCAACCGCAAACATCCCAAAAAGTCTTTTTTTTTTCTAAATATGTGCTGAGAAAAAAAAAAAAAACTCAAAGGAAATCATTGAATGCATGTCAAGCGTGAGAGTTCAAATTATGACGATTTTTTTTTTGGAGGCGGGGGGGGGAACTTTATCTGATTGGTCACCAATCACAGCACGCAACTGGCTCTGTACAAGTGACACACATGATACAGAGAGATCGGAAAGGAATTTTCTTGCCTCATATTATGATCTCAAATGTGACTTTATTGCCATGAGATTAGACATTTTTGAAGAAAAAAAAATCATGATCCTTTTAATCTTGGAAAAACAAAATTGAGTTTTAGAAACATTTGCGCTTTTTTCTTTTTTTCCCCTTGTAATTTTTTTTTCCAAAACTTTTTTGGCCGTGTATTTTTTTCTCCAATATTGTAAATTATTTTATTTTAATTTACAATTTTTTTCTGGAATTAAATCAGACTTTATTTTTAAAAGGGACATGCAGAGTTGTTGTTTTTTTTTTTTTTTTATTTGGGCAGTGGCAAGCAATACTCACATTTTCTTCGAATAGACGTAACCAAATTGTCATGAGTTTATAATGTATCTTGAAAAATTATTATTGTTTTTCTTTAATTTAAAAAAAATAGATCACTATACTTGTAAGATTATATATTTTTTTTCCTGGAATAGTTTAACTTAACCCTTTCAGGGACAGCGGTTATTCCAGTGGACAGCTTATCATGTTATCGGGTTACAGGTTGCATGAAAGGTTTCAGAAAAAAAAAATCTAATTTCTCAATATTACCCATTTTTTTGCCTCACTAGTTGACTTAAAAAAATCATTTCTCATCGATTCTCTCCCCCCACCCCTCCTCAAAAATATCCAACCTTATTTCCCATCAATCTCAATGACCTCTGCCAAGCTCACATTGTTTTTTATTTGCTGGTGGCCAAAATCAAAGCCTGGTGGCGGGTAAGAGCTTTGTGCTGACACGTTACCATCTTCCCTTAACTGAAAAACAGCCCCGAACTGGTTTGGGGTTATTATTGTGATGTTCCTGCTTCCTCTATCCCCCACGGCCATGCTGCCTTGCACCCGCTGGACTGGTATAAAATGTGTGTTTGCCGCCTGCTTCCTGTTATGTTTTTTTTTTTTTTTTTTTAACACATGCTATGTCCCCTCTCACCCTTTTTTGCCTTTGTCGGGCCACAACTGACCTTTTTATCATCGCCCCGAGTCTTCATGTAAAGATCCCGTGGGACTGACAGGAAGTGCCGTCTTTGTGCCACCGACGGCCTCGGTCTAAAAATGTCACGCCGCAACAAAAACAAGCGCAAATTACCTGCGATAACAGCAGAATAATGAACAACTAAATGCCTTGTGAAAGATAAATTCAAACAATAAAAATAAAAAGGGGGACTTAAAGGGCAATTCATTGTTCCGCTTTAGCAGCTAATAATAACATGGAAAGGACAGATTGCACCAAATACTACGCAGATGATTAAAATAAGTCAGACCAAAGAGACAAATGTTTAACAACTCTTACATATGTGACATTTTTCTTGAAAATTTCAAAATTCATTTTCAATTCAACTTCATGTGTTGAGTGACTACGATTGAGATTTTTTTCTCCTCAAAATAATAATATCCATCCATCCATAGTAATAATAATTATAATAATAATTTTCTTGTGACTTTTTACAACAAAAAAAATCTGAAAGTGTGCTTTTTGTTTTGCGCAAAATTACATTTTTTTCAATTAAAAATAATCACATTCATTCTCATTAAATACAACCCCACCCCCCAAACACTTTCACAAATTGGTCTTTTTTTTCTAGAAAAAACATCTTAATTCATCAACATAATATTTTATCCTTCCTGAATAAAAATTCCGTTCGTCAATAAGATCATTTGAAATGATCAACTTTTTTTCCTCATCTCACTTTAAATTTGTCTGCATGTTTTGAATGGAGGAAAAACTAACACCCGGAACCAAATGTCCATTCGAAATGTTTTGAACTGAAAGTTCGACTTCCAATGGTCAGGTTGCATTGATTGCCCAGCCCTGAGAGAGGTTCCGCCAGGCTGAAGCGATCGTACCTATTGACCTCCGAACGAGGGACTGACCTGAGTTGCTTCATCTCCTCCCTGGTTCTCCAATGACCGTCTTGTTGTTGTTACAATTAATCGTAAGGGGAAAGAACCCAATTGGATTCGAGAGCAGACTTTGGAGAAAAGATTGGGGTTGTGCCTTGGATTAACGGTTGTGAGTTTGGTCCAAGCATCAATCAAAAAAAACACTTTTTTTTTAATGAACTTAGCTTTTGTCCAAGAAACTATGTTAAAACCTTTGATTACAATTTGAACTCAGAGAATCGATCCTCTAATTCTGGCTCGACTTCAAATGCTAACCCTAACGTTCAACAGAACGCTATCAATCCTGCATGAACTCTCTCGGTCGGGCGTATTTGCTCTTGAACCCGAGTTATCTCCGCTGGTAGTGTTTATTTAGCGCTGGCTCAGTGTTCGCTCGCGACTGAACGCGAGAAGAGAGACGATTGGAAAACAAGCCGCGTTATAAATTGCATTTATTCCACCTCCCTTTGGGACGTTGACAGTACTGAAGCAACTTCATCAGAAAATGTGATCACAACGTGAAACAAAGCAGAAAAGATGAGAAAGTACAAGTAGAAAAACATGTCTGACAAGAGGCTGCTGTCTGACTGGTAATGGAAATATTGACGAAACGACGTTGAGGCTGATTTGTTGTGATGTCGCATGCAACAGAAATCAGCGGAGGTGTCATGTTGACTCTGCACAAAACACAAGTGAGAAGTCATAAAAGAGACTTTGGAGACCCAATGTAGAATTTGATTTGTTCAAAAATAACAACAACAAAAATAAAACAAAGATTTCCCCAATGGGCTGAGGAAAAAAAAAAAAGAATAATGAGTTGACCTATTAAGTGACATCATTTAATTCAACATAGCCAAGTTCAAATAAATGCTTTTTCTCATTCATAGCATCAGCATTTTGGTAAAAGGGCATCAGAGCAATTTATGAAGAAATAAAAGTGAAACTGTCAAGTTTTGCGAGGTGGTAGTGGGAAGACCCCAAAAAGCAGGGAGGCGGGGAGGAGTGGGGGTGGACTGACCAAGATGTATTTAACAAAAATGCAAACAGGAGTAAACTGGAAAAAAACCCACAACAACTCAATTTGTAAAATCACAAGGAACCAAAGTATCAAAAAAAACAAACAAACAAAAACTGTGTCAGGAGCACACTGACGCTCACAGCTCACAATGATCCAACGAAAGACTGACAGAATCCAGGCAACTAATACAAGCAAAGTGACGAGACAACAAGGAACACCTGGACAAGACACCAAGGGTCGAGGGAACCGTTTGGTTAAACTCAAGGGACACGGATGATGAGAAGAGGTGGAGACAAAAAGGGCACACGAGGGCACCAAAACAAATATAACCTCAACAAAAACATAACCGGCACCCTGAAACCTGATATGAAACCCTAACCCTTGACTTGAACCACACATTTGCCGTCGCAACCCGCGATTGAAGCCTGAATATGAAACCCTCTCACCTAGCTTGAATGCTAAAACACTAATCTCCCTTTAAAACCCTTCACTTGCCTTGAAAGCCCAATTTAAAACCCTAAACCTCGCTTGAAGCACTAACTTCAACCCATAACGCTGCTTTGAAACCCCACTTTGAAGCCCTAATCCTGCATTGAGACCCTAAACCTTCCACTCTATTTCATATCTTCAAGTGAAGGACGCGGCTACTTGCTGTCTGCTTTCCCTTTTGCCTTCCATCTCCCTCCTGCTATGGATGAGCATCACTCAGTAAGTGATTGAACCCATCAAGTCACAATCGCCGGAGCCGAGAGCTCATATCTGCCGCGAAAACACCTCCGAGCTGACCCATTTATGCAGGTAAGAGTGTCTCAAGAACTCCGAAAAGCCGTTCTATCAACAGCGGTGTTAAAAGCTTATTCATTTCACGGCGACCTCATGCTTTGTTGCTCCTCTTTGTCTCCAGAGATTAGACTGTGGTTGCGCTTGCACAAACTCGGCGCTACTGTAAAAAGAGCCCATTCACCGTTCCGATTCGACACAAGAAAACGCCTCCCGTCTCGGAATTCTATAGAAGATTAAAGTGGCAAGGGGGATTGGAAGCTTTGGTGCGAGTACACAGAGTTGGAAGGAGAGTATCGCGAGGTGGGTTATCGAACGTGTGAGACGTGTCTACACATTTCTGCCACCAGCTGGCAGAAGTGGATACACGTATCGCAAACACAAGACATTTGCTGCGGATTGGACTTGATTGGCGCTAAAGAATTTCGAGTTTTGTGCTTTACGGTCCGGTGGTCGTCTGGCTAGCACGTCGGCCTCACAACTCAGAGGTGTAAGGTTCGATTGCGGCTCGGGCCTTCCTTTGCATGTTCTCCCCGTGCCTGCCTGGGGTTTCTCCGGGTAATCCGGTTTCCAACCATGTTCTAAAAACTTGCATGGCAGGTTAATGGAACACTCTAAATAGTCCCGAGGTGTGGGTGTGAGCGCGGATGGTTGTTCGTCTATGTGTGTCCTGCGATTTGCTGGCAACCGGTTCAGGGTGTCCCCCGCCTACTGCCCAATGACAGCTGGGGTGGGCTCCAGCATGCCCCGCAACAGAAAATGGATGGATGGTGTTTTATGGCAAGTCTGGAAACGTCCCCAACCCCTCTGACGGAATGACGAATACTTTAATCCTTCACAACAGCCCATCACCCATTTGTCTGGTTTAGGTTGTTCAAATTTTGGAGCCAATTGGTCAAAATGGGTCGCATAAGATAACAGAAATGGCCAATTGCCGAGACAGAACGGCAGACTAACTGTGTCTTTTCAGGCATGTTTTTTTTTTTTTCTCAAAGCTCTTTATAGACACTATATGTCGTTGTAAAAAATAAAAATAAAAAAAATAAGAATAAAATCTGGATCTCTCGGGCAAGTTTGTCTTTAAAGGCCTTTTAATGGACAAAATGATCGTAAAACTTCATCGTCAGTCAGTAATGGTCAAGTGGGTGTATGTGTCTGTGAATCTTGATTGTCGTGGGTTAATTTGGTGTCGGGGTGGGTGGGTTGTCGGGTTGTTTTTAACTCGTGTAAAGCACTTTGAGTTGCCTATCCTGTTTGAAAAGTGCCATAAAAATCAAGATGCATTGATGGTTTGATCAACAGGATGAAGTGGCAGAAGTGGTTGACCGCAGATGGAAGAAGCGAGAAGATAAGACTTGTTGAAATTTCAATTTGTCTCGGCAGGCCTTCCTCTCAGTTCCTTTCCAGCGTTTTGCGAGGCTCTCGCCAAATTCACTAAAGCAGAAAACTCGTCTTCTTGGGCTCTGCCTGTTGAGATTTGACTCAAAGCAGATGATTATCGCCTCTGGTGCAACTCTGCCTCTGAGGGACATTTGTTGAACTAAAAACATCCCACTTTGCCTCAAATTGTCCCTTACACTGCGGCCGCGCGTGATGATGATGTCACTGGACAGCATCTTCCCCTTGGCCTACTAATTACGAACAGTGCTTAATTGAATTTATTTTATTGATTTCTATTTTTTTTTTCCTCCAAGAACCTGAGGCATTGTGTCTTTGTTCGCCCGGGCGGATAGAATTTAAATCCTTTCGTACACAATGGCATGTGCGCACTTAGCATAAATTTGACACTGTTTGACTTTGCACACTTGCCGTGAATTCTGCATAAACTCTTAACCAGATTGCGCCAACAAAGGCTAAGCCTTATTTGCTCCTCAAGTGTACACTGCCAAACAAAAGCGACTGGATTTGTGTACTCTAAGTGTGAGTGGGTTTATGTATTCCTTATGCATCTTATTATGGTCCCTAATTTAAATGCGTTAACAGACTGAATGGCATTAGTTTTCAGGCATCGTTTCCGCTTTTTATTATGTTGATTTTTCCGTCAGTCATCTGCAAGCTCAGCCGGTTAACTCATGAATGAATGCAACAAATTACATTTAGAAGGCTTTGACACGCGGTCATTGACGTTAGAAGTTGGAGTAATTGTATCAGTAAATTAAAGAAAATGACAGTCACAACCAAGTCATGCACCCGACTGATGTTGATGCTGCTAGCTAGCGAGAAAGCATTGCTTTTGCTTCCTGGAAGCATTGATTTGACAGCATTTAGATTTGTTTTTAATCAAATTGCTGTTTTCGCTACAAAAAAAACAACAAAAAAAAATGGTTGAAATTTTTCGACATGGCCTAAAATGCTCCAGTCGAACCTCGTTTTAACGTACCCCGTTGACAACGTTTGTATCCCCTTAACGTTCACATTTCAAAGTCCCGATTTCAGGTCATTCAATTTCCAATAGACGATCTTGCTTACATCAAACACGTTTATAATGTAAACGTGATAATAACGACCGGATTTTTCTCACAAAATAGTGAAAAGGCCTTTGTTACAACGAACGGCGGGAAGCTAACTGCCGCCGCGACTTTGCTTATGAACAAAATGTACAGTGCGGGATTCCCTTCCGTTGCTTAGCAACACTACTGATCGACGCGGTACATTACCGGTCGTGTCCTTCCTGCCGTAACTCACGGAGGCACGGCACGGTTCTGAGCACAAGATCTAAACACATATCTGGTAAACAGAAGCAAATCTCACTGCCGGTGAAGTCTGAAATTGTCTCTCACTTTCGAAACGGAGTCTGCCAGACGTCGGCGGCACTGGCAGTTGCGTAAGGCGGGTAACATTTGCAGACGAGAATGTTTTCAGAGATGGAGTAGGACTGCTACAGTTGTTTCATGTCTAATAAAATCATTTTTACCTCATATACACGTCATTTTACTTGACATGTTTATACCGTATTACATTTTCATACGTCCATAAATGTTCATACCGTATCATAGTTGGCGGCCATTTTATTGCAAATGGTTACAACTAACTACCGTTTTAACGTACAGATTCATTATGTCCCTCGGGGTACGGCGTGATGAATTTCGACTGTATTTCATAAATAACTTTGTGTTTTAAAATAGAGTCAGCCAAAATAATGCAGACACACATCCGTCAAGGAAACACGACATTCATATTTTCTGACAGTAACGAGCGATTGTTGAGCCATATTGTCATGTTCTAACTCGACCACGAACCCGTTTTCCTTACTTGCAATTAAGTCAGTAAAGCCCGCTCTGCATATTTCAGAAGTGTTTTACTCAAGGAGGTTGGGGGAAGGACTTCAGTTATCCGGCTACTCGTTTTCCCAGCATCCCGTGACATCATTATACACTGTTGAAAATGTTTCGATTCAACCGATTGTTCTGACTTCAGGTTTCCAAACATCCTTATACCTTTTCCTGCCTCACATGAATCAAACCGTTTCACCCCTGCTGTAGTTGGACCTCACGCCTGACCCCGGCAAGTAAAGCCCCCGCAAGCCTTCTTGCGCCGCTCAACCAAAGTTGCGGCATCTCTGATCGACGAGAATCACATCACCGAAGGGGAACGCGATTCAACGTGACATCCTGAAAAGCAAAAAAAAATCCTTGGCAGCCGGGTGGGATTTTTTTTCCACAGTGTGAAGCCGTAAGCTCATAAAAGACGCGAGCCAGTGATGCAAAGCATGTAGCCTCCTTGTTGCGTTTCTGCAAGACCAAAGGCTCTTTCTTTCTTTCTTTCACTCTCTCCCTCCTTCTTGTTCGGAGCTATTTGAACACAACAACAATCGCGTTATTTTCCAAAGGTGACTTCTCTTGTATCTCACTTATGCTTATTGGAATGCAAATGTAAATTTCACTTGTTTTTTTTCTTCCAGACTGCTGGTTTGAAAAAGCATAGAGGGAAGGGAAGCTGTCAGAGATTGAAGAGATTTCCAGTGCTGAAGTTTTGAACTGAGATGGTCCTCAAAGATAAAGTTGTCCAAGAGATTCAGATGCTTTTGGAAAGCCAGTTTCGGTGAGTACCATGACATTTGGTACTTCTGTTCATCATCAGCAAACCCACAAAAAAAATAAAATAAAATAAAAATAAATTCAAGAACCCAAGCTGTAAATGACAGAGGAAATCTGCCATTTTGGTTTAAAGCAGGCTTTTTAGTGTCATTTTCTGTCGAAATGTTGCCTTGAATTTTTGTTTTGAAAATTCCGCGCAAGGAATCAGTTTCACTTGGCAAGTAGATCTACAAAATAGTCTTGAAGATCCATGGCTGGAAAGCCATTTTGGTCATTTAGGGTTATTGCGGCCTTTTTTAGATGTGTCCTTCTATGACAAACGTGGAGATTTTGTGCAACTTGTACTGATTTTGTAACACTTAATAATCAATAAACAACACAAATTGACCAAAAAAAAAAAATCAAGTTTTTGTTTTTGCATGTGCTGGGAGCATGGCTGTGATGTTTGCGAAATCTTGAAATTGTTTTTTTTTTGGTCTTCATTGTTTTCCAGTCAAATTGTATTTTTTGAGGGCTTTCTTCATCCAAATAAATCTGCAAAATTATGCTTCTTTTTCAATTTCACCCCTTAGCATCATGAAATAGGGTGCTCCACAAACGCTTCAAACCACCGTGACGAGACACAAGCAGACTGCACGTGTGAATGGCTTTATAAGTCTGCATAAAGTCAACGGGGATGGACTGTCGCTCCCATGTGACGCTTGACCTGAATAAATGTTGCATCTTGCTTGCTCTTGTTTCATAGTTTCTTGTGTTTTTTTTTTTCTTTCTCAATTTTTGCATGTGCGTGTCACAAGGCCATCAGAGATGACAGGAACAGGTGCTATTCCTGCTCATTTTACAATAACGCCACTGCGAGACCATCCATCGTCCGACCATCTGTGGATGACATTTCACTCACCGATGTCATCTGTTGGCATTTCCGCCGGCGCCTTTTTTTTCCAACTTCAACCACGCCTCCATAAATGACCTCTCTCCTGGCCAGCAAACAGGGGCCCCCGTCCCTGGGGTCCTGACCCCGAGAAGAGGCCCGCCTTTGCCAGGCATGGGAGGAAATGCCACTCAGCAGACGGCCATATTCAAACCTCACATTTGTGTTCACATATGTGTGTAATGCATTATTGATGGCCCGGAAAAGGGTGCAGTCCCCTCAAGAATCCGCTCGGTTTCACTCAGCTGTGACGTCCCACAGGAACAAAAAGACACATTGCCGGAGTTTCCTTCGTGATGCAGACCGGTACACTTGTGCACTGACGCAACAATGAACGCGACGACCTTTTATTTGTGTCCACTTCTGTGGAAGTTGAACGTTTCATCCCTGAATTTGGGTTTCGTCATTGACTGTAACTCGCACTCAATTGGAAACTTTGACCATGCCTTGCTGCATACGGTGAGCTCCAGAAGGATTTGGTATTAAGCGTGGATGAAAATCCTAAAGTCTGGCATCCATGGATCACAAAAATCTCCCATTCCGAGGTTTGTCTGTTGTGCTTCCTGGAATTGATATTCACGATCACTGAGTGGGAACTGAACCCATGCCTGCACTGAAGGCAGGTAAATGTACCGCGACACCATCACCGACTTGATGTATGGGCTTAAAAATAAATAAATAAAATCTGCAGCTCTAAAACAAGTTAGAAGGACACTTGGAAATGGGCAAAGTGAGCCTTGGTGGTTGCTTCAACCAACATCGAAAGCTAACTGCTTTTTTTTTCCAACAATCGTTCTTGAGATCAATTACACCGAAAAAGATTTGTGTTGAATTTAGTCCTTTTTAATTTGTCAAGTGGCTACACACAATAGAAGCATCTGGATTTTTTGTTTGTTTTTTTAATGTATGTATGTATGTAATGTACTTTAAACAATGTGTCTGGATCCTGATGATTTGATTTCCTGCAAAATGAAATGAAATCAAACGGAATGAATTCAGCACGTCTTTTTGTTTTCAGCATGGTCATGACTGCTAAATTTAAAGTTGCAAAGTGATCATAGTTTTGCAGGCTGAAGAAACAAGTACATTTTTTTTTAAAGTTTTGGATTTAAAAAATCCAGATCTCTCGTTCTGCACAAAAAGACCCCAAAATGGCCACTTGTCAAGGAATATATTGGCACACAATTGATCCTAATCCCAATTTCAGTGTTGTGCATAATACCTCCGTCGTGTTGCTGGTCTCCTTTTCTCCAGTTGTTCTATTTGGTACGCATGCTCTTAAAGCTAGATAATGCCAGGCGGCTCCTGGGGGGACGAGAGTAGGCACTTTCGCGGCCAAGTTGACGGCGAACGTGAATTCTCACCCAGCTAATTATCAGCTCGGAGCATAATGAAGGCTTATAGATGAGCAAACATAATTAGCAGGCATTATGCAGACCTAATGGAGGCGGGGGGGGTAGGT
>CAAKHF010016308.1:9276-57181 GCA_901007745.1 Hippocampus kuda
ACACACACACACACACACACACACACACACACACACACACACACACACACACACACACACACACACACACACAACGTCTCTGCTTGTTAAACAGTAGGTAGACCTGACCTCCACTTCGGCTGGATTTACACTGCATGGATGATTATTAGTGTGTTTGTGTGCCCGCTGAATCAGAATCATCTTTATTGGCTAAGTATGTACGTCTCCGGTTGTAGAGGCGACACTCGTATTGCAATGACAAGCAACCATGACAAACAAAAACATGACATATAAGTACCGAAAGACTTTCCGTAATATGCAGTAGTACCACCCCCATGACAGATGTGCGACAAGAGCCACCGCATATTTGACTTACTGTTTAGAGAGTTAATGGCGAGAGGGAAGAAGCTGTTTGAATGGCTGCTGGTTTTGGTGCGCGTTGTTCGGTAGCGCCTACCTGAAGGGAGTAGCAAGAAAAGGTGGTGGGCAGGATGCAGGGGGTTTAGTGGGATTTTCTGTGCCCTTGTCTGGGTTCTAGTGGTGTGCAGGTCCTTGAGAGCGGGGGGTGGGGGGTATTTGTCGCCCGTACGGTTATCATTAATTTTGCTGCTTGATACTGACTACTGACTTTGCAATCGCTGGGGGAGTGGGGGGGGGGGGGTCATCTCCCGTCCCCCAGTGGGTCGTCATTTAGTTGAACGTGGCCCGGCCGACTCTCCAGGATCATAATATACTTTGACCGGCGCAATGAAATCCATTTTTTTACTGCACCTCAGGGAGTTGCAGCAAAACTACAACATGTGAATTAATTATTAGTCGGACAGGCGCGATAAACTGCGAGGAGTGCTCCCTTTCCGCCCTCGCAATTGTCAACGTGGCTAAATTGAACGGCGATATCAGTGAGCGTCAGCTTGGGGCCCACGCAATCTCAAAGCAAAGACTCAACAATTAGGAGATAAATCGACTCCCGGTGGTGAGTTGCAAAAAAAAAAAAAAAAAAAAATGCAGACGCTGTCACCTCAGGTCTTGGAAACGCGGTCGTCCCGCTGACATGTGTCTCATCTGCTCGCAACATTAGCCTTGACGAGAAGGCGGGAAAAGGGGGTGGGGGGGGGAATTTGAATACAATGTAATTGATCCTGGCATGTCAGTCACCTTGACGGCTACATCCATCATTGTCAGCGGACATCAGCGAACGCCCAAGGTTTTTCGCTCAAGGATCCGCCCATCGCCGGTGTCCCGCTCGAGTGCCTGCGAGCGCCGTGGCAAAAACGCTCGAGCGCCTGAGCGAAAGAGGCAGGCAAGCGGACGGGGCCAGGAAACATGCCAAGTGACTGAAGGAGTGCAGCCAAAATCAAAATCCCAAGTTTACGTGTTGTAGTTAATAAAAACTAAGCGTAACACTGAAAATGTAGACCAAATTGCACCTTTGAAAGCTCTTTCAGGTCAGCTCTTGGATTGTTGTTGTTACTAGTTGCTATCTA
The DNA here is from genome assembly GCA_901007745.1 of Hippocampus kuda. NCBI lineage: Eukaryota > Metazoa > Chordata > Actinopteri > Syngnathiformes > Syngnathidae > Hippocampus > Hippocampus kuda. The sequence continues at coordinate 10,740 of CAAKHF010016308.1, forward strand.
ACCTAGCATAGCTTCCGTGCGAAGGTTGAGGTTCAGTTATTCCGTACAAGATCTTTATTAATTTGGCAGTTAACAGTTGATAAAATGCTCCATAACACCACCTAGAGGACTGAAGTGGAACCGTACCGAGTGTAATTTATACTGTAAATTACTGTTAAGTACCGTGTGGCTTACTCACTCACTTTGCTGCTAAGCTAGCGAGCTACCGGTGTCTAAATTTTTCATTTTGCCACAAGCTCATGACATTCGAGTGCATCAAAAATAAGTCAACGACTGGCATATTTACTTATTTTCACAGTTAAGTCAATGAAGGACTTTTTTTTAAAGATTATGCTCAGTGATACGTGAATTTCATATAATAAAGGCCATCACGGTGTGATTGACTCCCAGCTGCCTGGCGACATCTCTCGGTAAGGGCGTTTGTTTTGTTTACTGCTGACATTTAAGGCGGGCAATACATAATGAGGGGCTTGCTCTATTGCATTTCATTAGGATGGATTTCCTGCCTGTTGCTCGTGACGACGACAATGCCGATGCGTGACCACCCAAAAAACGTCAAAATCATGACACAGATGGCTAGTTTACGCGACACCCCCAAACAATTACAGCAAATTGTCAACATGGCCCCAAGTTCAGCTCACTTGTCATCCATTCTGACATGAGAACGCCGCTCCATTACAGACTGAACCGTGACTGTTTTTTTTTTATTCATGTGTGCATTCATTACCACATTAATGCCACAATAAGCAGCCTTTAATCGGCACCCTGCCAGCTTTAAAAAAACAAACAAAAAAGTGAAGTCTCTCAACACCAACAGCATATCCATTTCAATGAATATGCAGCACATTGCCGAGTCACAAGCAAATTATTTATTTTACACTGCAAGACAGACTCAGTGGAAAATAAAAACAAGACACTCATCGCAGTATTGTACAACAGGAGTGAATCACACTGAAAAAACACTACAAATGGATCTTATCGCTTTTTTTTTTTTTTTTTTTAATATCGCAACATAAAAGATTGCCGGGGAGCAAAGACACAAAGTATACGGGAACAGTCGATTAGCATGTCGGCGTCATGGGGTGTCTGTTCAGGTACAAATTGTACGGTCCTCGCGGGATGCTCACCATTCCCAGTGTTTAGGAATCACTTTGTGGCCTCAGGGGGCGGGGGGTAGCGCGAGTGCTTCCGTGTGAACATTCTTTTCCCAGTGCTTCGACACTTTTTGTCAAAGGGGCTCAGACATCTAAAAACGTTTTGACAACTGACTTCACGATAAATAACACTCATTTACACAGACTCGCTTAGTTTTGTTTGTTTGCTTGCGTGCAACCTCTCGACTACGTTTGTTGGTTTTCAGCGTTGGATTTTGTTTTGTTTTGTTGGTTTCAATAGTCTTCCAAGGAGATTCAAATGTGAGTAAAATTCGCGTTTTATTTCACTCTTCATCCAGAATGGAAACAGATTCAGTGGGGAAGCTAATTCATCAAACATTTTGATGCATTTAAATTCATAATCTTAATAATACTTTTTTCCTTTCATGTATGTATGTATGTATGTATGTATTTATTTATTTATTTTTACATCTTGCCAGATTTAAAATGTTATCGCATATTTATTGACATTTTATTCGTTCAAGTAACAAATGTTGAGCCTTGGCAGCGGTTTATGCTCTCTTGTTCCGGATGGGCCGTTTTGAGCCCAGCTAGCCTAGCACACGTGCTAACATTCAGAAGGTTTAGTCGGCTCACAATTTTTTTTGATTTATTTAATTTTTTTGGGGGAGCCGTTTCCCCTTGAAGCTGCTTCCGAGGCCGCCGCAAGGCAGATTAATGGCTCCTCCTTTTGAAATATCCGTCAAATCGCGGCGGCTCCGCGACGGCTCGGGCGAGCAAATGAATCTCACGTTTGCCATCTGTCGTCCCTACCGAGTGATGGCGAGCCTTGATATTATTAATAAATAAATAAAATGTTTTTTTTAAAACCCAAATTCAAAGCATTCACATCTTTTTTGGGGGGGGATAAAAGCTGCCAGTCACATGAGGGATGTAAACATGGCACCTGTTTTCGCTAGGCTGCAGGCTAATTAGCATACGGGTGAGTTCCTATTTAGCATTGCGTTTTTCACAGGCGAGACGTGGAAGCGTGTGGTCCTTGGAATCCGAAGATTTTTGCTTGGCTGCCTATATTTATCAGCCCGCATGTGCGACTACACAAATGAGCGTTGGGACTGGATAAGAGCCTTTTTCATTGATCCTGAAAGGCATACAAATGTCTCGGTTTTCAGATGTGAGCAAAAGAATCATGCGTGTGTCGCGAGCTTCTATTGTACAAACATGACGGCGAGGGACTCAGAGGGGCTCCTTTTCCGATTTTTATTCCTTCCATATGTTTCAGGATCTAGAGGAGCGTTCCTGTTCCTTGTTCTTCCGATTTTTTTTTTTCTTGTGTGTTTTTTTTTTTTTTTTGCTTACTTGCAGCAAGTCCCCAAGCTGGAGACGATGACGAAAATCACATTGCGCTCTGGGGAAAGATTTTTTTTAAACTCATTCACTCCCAAAGACGTTTTTAAACGTCTTTTCAGACTTGGTCCAGAATTGGCTGGTACTGAATGTGTTAAACGCCCAACATTTTCTCGGATAGGCTGAAAGTTTTTTTTTTTTTTTTTTTTTTTCCGGGCGCCAACTGGCTTACTTTTCATGCCACCAGACGTCTGAGTGTCTGTTCATCCTCACAAGACGTTTTGCCAACATGACAATCGAGGATATACTGCGTGGGTGTGTGTGTGTGTGTGTGTGTATTTACGTGATAATGAGTAGTTTTATTTGCCCTCCTTTTGCCTGCAGGTACAAACAACGTGCTTCATTATTGAGCAGTGAGCATTGATTAAAAAAAAATGAATAAAGAGAAGAAAAGGCTTAGAAGAGCAGCGTCATTAGCGAGCTTCGACGCATCGTGATTGACGGTGTACGTCTATACCATTCCGCTCCGTTTGACACCTCCCCGCTAAAGCCGATTTGGAGCTATTAAATTATCCAAACGCTCCTCTTGATCAATTCATTCATCAATAAGGAGGTTGGACGAGACTTCCTAAACCATTTAGGTCGGTTAGCGTTTCAAATTTAGCATTTGGATTTCAATCTGGGGTTAGGGTTTTAAAAGAGGGTTTCGGGTAAGACTTGTGTGTCAACACCACACCGTCGAATGATTAGAAAGGTTGAATTAAAACAAACAAAAGCTAATGTGCAATTGGTTATGCTAACTGAAAGCAAAACAGACTCGAGGCTAGCCAGTTAGCGCTAAGTCACTGACTATACACCAAACGGCACTTGAAAGTGAAGCCAGCGTCCAATAATGCTTCATTTGACCCCTGAGGTAAAACTTAAATCTGCGCACTCGACTACTAATGTCTCCCCCATACCACCGCTAAAATGTTTAGCGGCCCGCTCACCCCACTTTCACCGGCCGGTTTTATTTATTTCTTCCGCTGTTTTTCTTTATTGTATCCACCAGAGAGCCTTTATTAGCATCTCCATCTCGACGGTGTGCACTTGCAGCCGTTCTCCTTTGTCATTGTAATCTTTACCCGTGGCACCGCTACTTTGTTTTCACCTCCACTCCTAACGTGCGCGCGTGTTGGTGTATTTTGTTTCGGGCAAAACAAGATGAGCCAGGTCACTCAAGGAGATTTTCTCATTTCTAATAGCTAGCTGCTGGCCTTTTCTCTCTCTAACCCTCTCTTGGAGGATGATTAATTTGCAAATCATCTTTTCTTTTTTTTTTTTCAATTTCGCCGTCTGTTTGTGTGAAATAGACTCTGGAGAATTCCAAGTAGTCTAATTAATTGCGAGTCCGAACAACAGCTCAATGTTGCCAGAACAATACGTCCTACTTTCTGTTTGTCAAGTTGGTTTCAAAATGGCGGTTTCGTCTCGATTTGGAGTTCAAAAGAGAGTTAGGGGTTGAAAGGAGGGTTTCGATGCAAGAATTGTGCTTTGAATTGGGGTTTCAAGTCTGATTTTGAATCAAGGGAAGAAATTAAAATTAGGGTTTCAAATGGAGTTGGGGTTCAAAAGTAGGGTTCCAAGTCTGAGTTCAGGTTTCAAGCCAGTCTTAATGAGTCAAAATAGTGTTTCGAGTTGGAAGTTCGGGATTCAAGACCTGGTCAACAGTTTCACTGTTGAATTGGGGTTCGGGATTGAAATTGGGATTTCAAGGCGGCAATTTAAATTGGTGAAATATTACTTTTTTCCTATGTCTCACAACAATGTGATTTCATGGCAACCGCAATCATCCAATCCAAGAAATGGCTCGTCCTCATGACATTGTCTTCGAATCAGGACTTTATTGAACCCTTTCGGGGACAGCGGCTACTACGGTGGACAGTTTATCGTGTTATCAGGTTACGCGAAAGGGTTAAAGTCTCGCAACCCCTGCCGTCCTACTTGTAATTCTGTAACCCCCCCCCCCCAAAACAATTGTTTGAAAATCAGCCCGGATGACCCCAAATGTTCTTCACAATCGACGGCGCGCCGCACAACACGCCTTCTCGTCTCCTTTTACGCCGAGCGCCTCACATTTCCCATCAAGGCAGCCGACAAATCAGTCAATTAACTGCAGGGAGTCAATTGCACGGAGACAATTAGATGTCCTCGTTTGCTACTAATGCTCTATCTTTGCCTAAATGACCTCCCTCGGCCTCGTATTTCATTACGGAGCTTTTAAATAGCTGCTGTTCGTGATACATGGCGAGGCTCTTTTAATCAAGGGACCTTCCATGATTCAACCGCGCTCTCTTTTGTTTTTGTTTTTTTTTTGCGAATACTCTGATTTATTGGCTTTTGCCCCGTGTGGACAGAGTCCTGATTTCAAGTCCTCAAGTCGACAAAATAAACACAGAATTGCTAATATTGCGATTCCAGACAGAAATAAAAAACAAAAATAAAAACACCCACTTTCCTGGTGCTCCAAGGTCTACAAAGACAGAAGGTATTTACCGCCGAGCATCTTTTCAAGTGGCAAGTCTTGTTCTTTGTTTTTTTTTGCTTTCATTTCCTAAGCAAGGCGCCAGCGAGATGGCAATCTGCCAAATGCTCTTCCTCGCGGCGGCAGCGGCGGCTCCACAAAAAAAAAACCAAATAAATAATAATAATAATAAATGGAAAGGCACATTTGAAAATAGTCAAATGCCGAAATGTTGTTTGGGCGCCAGACTGCAGGAAATTATGTTCCCCGTGTTTGCACTTTTGCTCGTCTCTAATGCGGCACCAGTTATGAGGATGGATCAACATTTTATGAATGCGCTTGTCTCGTTGGGGAAATGAATCAATTCGGTCACATGAGTGTCATTCGCCGCCGAGTGGCTTGTTTTACAAAATTAGGCCGGGTATTAAAACGCCGATAAACCGCACTGCGATGGCGGAAAGGAACACACCTGAGATTGTGCCGATTTTTTTTTTTTTTTTTTGGGTTCCGATTGCTATTCCTCTGATCAAAGGTGGGCTCAGGGCCCAAAGTGAGATTTCGATGGCTCTCCATTTGACTGTCGGGTCTCTCGGTAAAGAATGACGGCTTCAATACAGAGGTCGACGGTTTCTTCAAGCGGGACTGCTTCGTCGAGCGTGACGAGACGGAGAAGGATAAATTGATTCGTGGAGGCGGTAAGGGGGGAAGGGGTCGATCGACCAGTCATTTCGGTTTATAGTGACGCGATTCAGGGTCTTGGCTGAGATGGGGTCTCTCCAAATTGACATTTCGCAGAAGAATTGGGGTACACCCTGGACTGGTTGCAAGTCCAGCAAAGTTCACATATCGAGACGAGCATTCGTTCACATTCATACCTTACATGCATGTTTTTTTTTTTAACGTAGCATGGGGAGAACATATAAAGACCGTATACAAAGCCCAGATTTGAACCGCGAATCTCGAAACAGTAAACTCGACGCGCTAACCACAACCTCGTCATTCCGCTCTGTCTCATGTTTCGCAAAAGTTCCATCATTTCTGTCCAGCGGCGAAAAACGGTGATGGCGTCAAAGCGTCCTCGTGCGAACTCGTGTTCGTGCTCGTCTTTTTCGCACCTTGCCCAGACAGGAATCTCCTCGCGGCCACGCTCGTGCCGCCGCGTGACGGCTGATATTAGCGCGATGTGGCGTGGCGGCCCCGCGAAGCTTCCTGACACGTCTCGAAGCAGCGGCTCCCTCATTTATATCCGGAGGGAAATCTGGCCTGGCAGGATTTCAGACGTTTGGGGGTTTTGCCATACATATATTAAATACTTCACTTCAGTTCTCCTGTGCTTGAACGCCACGCCGACAGCTTTGCAACGTTCTGTTACACAACATCCATTTTCTCGTTGGATTTGAATCCAATGCGAGTTGAAATATTACGAATATATAATACTGAGGCTTTGATGCGTAAGCCGCCATGGCGACGTTTGTGTGATATTTTTGCGCGAAACTATTGTGTGTCTGACGCGGGCAGTTGATGCGGGACATTTTTTAGACGCTACATCATGACTTCTCGGCGCTTTGATATGCGATCTTCCAAGAGGGAATAAGTCATTACAGTGCTGTCTTTCCGGCCGTTTGTCTCCTCCAAATGCTGCTCTACTCATTCAGTACCAGCCAATTCTAGACCAAGTCTAAAAAGACGTTTAAAAACGTCTTTGGGAGTGAATGAGTTAAGGCAGGGTCAAACGGGCATTACTATGCTAATGCATAAGGCTAGCGGCTCCGAGCCAAGCATTGATTCGCATGGAATTGACATGCTGTCACCACGGCTGCTCCCCTCGCCATTGAGATAAACAACAACAACAACAACTAAAAAAAGAATCGATCCCGAACCTGGCGCCCTGAAAGTGGCTAAAAATTATGATGTCCCACAAAGTCGAGACGATCAATTAAAAGTCAAGCAGCGTCGCGATCTGGTGAGCAGTCGGTGGCTCTTTCCAAACATGCAATCATTCTTATTTAATTCATCGGGGGAGGGGAGTGAGCGGGTGCGGGAGGGGTGAAAGTTAATCATAGCTCTCAGTCAGACTGTATTGAAGCGCGTCTTTATTTTGTCGGCAGTTAATCATAAACAATTTTCCTGCCGCCAGCTGCTTCAAGGTCAGCAGCGGGAAACTCGACGGAGGATTTTAAACGGGACCACCGAGACAAATCTTGTGGCTCTTCATAACTCATTCCCTGCCATGGACGTTTATATTCGTCAACCGTAATCAAGCGTTTTAATGCTACCAACATATATATATTCAGGTATACACACATCATGTTTTGTTTTTTTATTTTTTTTTGTAAATAAAGCCCAGCTTGTCTGTAAAATTCAGGTTTGTAAACCACTCCAATAAATTATGCCCAATGAAATAAATATAACTTGTGTTCTATTTCCATTTTGCCCATTTTTCGTTGTCCGACTTCCATCAACATTTGTTTCTGTGGCTTGTTTGTTTATGAGTCTGGGGGTGGTCCAGCCATGACCTTCATTGGTGGGATGAAGGTCGTGGGAGGATTGTGGAGGGCTGACTTCACATTCCTCATTAGACAGACATAATGAATTTGGTCTGCCATTGCAAGCCAGTTGCATCACGTTTAGGGATTTTTGCGCAGCATCTCTCTTGATTACATTTGGCTTGTGAAGGAACACATGCCAGAAAGACGCGCTGGCGTTTTCTTTATCAGGCGAACAACAAAGACATAAAGAACATCTAGCGCACGTTTCCGGCAAACAAAAACTGATAGATGTTGGGGTCTCTCTTTTTTTTTTTTTTTTGCTGATATTCTATCCCGGCTTGTAAATATTTTATCAGTGATTTGTCGCTTGTCATTATGGCCTGTAATGACTATTTGCGTGGGGGGGAAACTCAATACAGAACAGATAACAGCACCGCCGACTATTTCTCAACTGACACCTGATAAAAAAAAACCACAACAAAATTGTGATTTTTTTTTGGCCGTTTGGCAACACGATAATTATGGAGGAAAACAAACAATGAAAAACGACCTGCAAACATTTTGCAAAGGGCCCACAAAACATTCACCACACACCAAAAATGGTTTGTAATTGCCTGTAGATACCACAAGATGGCACCAGGCATCACTGCATGCATCTAGCATGTACACAGTCGAGAAACCCATGTGACATAAATGACCATATCGCGCTCATCCATCATATTTTCTCACATACAAATGTAACTAACATGCTGGCACAAACTGATGTGACGTCACACGTGGGCAAACGAACTATATCCACGTCGCCCTTTACACAACTCTGTGTAGCTTACCACCCAACGTCCACCTTATCCGTAGCCAATTCCACCATTCAAAAAAAATGTTGCAAAGGTTTCAAGAACGTCAAATGAATTCCAGCTGTCATGCTTTCAAATGCATCCTGAAATTTCACCCCAAATCACAATATCGCAATTTTTTTTTTGTGAGTGTTGTCTCCTCGCTACGCTAGCAGGACAACAGGAGCCTTTTAGCAAGGGTTTGGTTTTTGCAGTTTCATCAGTGCGCGACATCAAAGCAGAGCGACTCGCTGTTTACTGTACACGAATTGCCTGGTGAATATTCAGCAGCGAGACATCAAAGCGTTGCTTCCCCGAGTGCACGCTAGGTCGTCGCCGGAAAATGCGTCACAACGAATGAATGAAGCGGCTGTTTGCGTGCCAGCTCAGCCGTTTCTCCAGTGGCCGGCGGATGCCGCGGAAATGCGGGCTTGGCTCATGCGCGCGCGGCCCATCCGCCGCTGCTGCCGCCGGTGGCAGGGGCGACCTGGCGCCCTCGTCACGCCAGGCATGTTTGGCGGCGTTGAATAGTTGGCGGCAACGCGAGAGTCGGCGATCCGGATTAGAGATGAGGCGTTTCCGGCGGGAAGTGAATAAATAAGCATGCGATGGCTTTTGGTGGACAGTTTGGGACGGTTATTCAGGAAGTGGGGATGCAGTCAGATAGCCACGACAGCTTCGGTGGAGTGACGTAAAATAAAATTTAAAAAAAAAAAAATGAAAGAAAACGTCCGTCGCAGCAACAAACGCCCTTAAAACAAAGCGTCTGAACAAGTTGAACCAAGTGTGGCCTTTACTTTGCCGTGCCCCTCCCGCCCCCCATATCGAAGATAGAACGCGCAGGCTGGTGGCCAAGGGACTTTCGGGGTTAAATAACATCGATAACAAGAAAAGAGCAAAGCTATGCCAATAAATTCTCATGAAATATTCAAGAGGCTGGCTCAGACTAAATGCAGCAGACAAAGCCTGGCGTTCTCTTTAATTAATAATCATGTATGAAAACCAATAGTTCATGTTTAACCACCACGATTCAAAGTCTTATTTCCTCCAGGAGATCTGACAATACATCATTAAAAAAATAAAATAATAATAATAAGCCGGTTGCTTGGTTCGGTGAATGGTTGCGCTGTTTTAATTTGCGATTAAGCAGGCTGACATTTAAACTTAAGTCAAGCGGAAGCCCCTCTTGCTCACGATGCGCGGGTTGACGCCCTCTCCGGACGGCTTTTGTCCATTTGAATCATTTTCTCAGGTCAACGACAGCCCCTCAAGAGCTTCGCTATTTTCCTACTTTATTACTCATAAAGCCGCACTGATTGTGTTACTCATATCCAGCCAGAGCGCATTAAGGTAAAGGCCCCCCGACACAATCGCTGTTGATTTCCCTCAAGGCGGAATTAATGAATCTCTTTTTTTTTAAACTCTCCCTCCCCGCGAAAGCCTCAAAGCAAAGAAAGCCCCGTCAATGGACGCGACAAAGAGTCAACGGCGAGGGGGTCACATGACCCCGACTGATTTGCGATGATGTTCCGACAAGACGATGGTCCTCATCAAACATTTAGCGGGAGCACTTTGGGATGTTTCAGTGTTGCCGCTGAGGATTTGTCAGCCGGCCCGATTGGTTTTATTACCTCGATGGACACCTTTAATAGCAGAAAGGGGAGGTGGAGGTAGGGGGGGTACTAAGCACTCGCGTCACATTCAATTCATTTCCAGAGCAGCCAAGGAGCCCCGAGACGTACCATAAAAAGGCTCAATTACAATGTACATCAAACTCTCCGACAGCACCGCCCGCTATTTTGATTTCTCGACTGATCTGTCGATGCCCGATTTATTTTTAAGTAGCGTTAGCAACTTCCTCCCGAGTTTTTGTTTCGTGCCTTTCCTCGCACTTTGGAGCCGAGCCGCCGCCTGGCAAATAGGTGTCATGATTTGCATCTCGCCGCACCTTGGTGCGTCTGTGCCGCCAAATGTGTTCCTGTTAATTGCCTCTAGGAGAAAAAGAAAGAAATAAAAAAGCTGGCGGCACCAACCAAGCACTTTCCTGAGTCACTCAGCAATGAGAGACTTGACAATTGCGGCCCGGGGGCTGGGGTAGTGCCTCAGTTCATCAGACTCTGAAGGCTGATTATTAGCCCTCGTGGAAATACTTTGTTTCTTCTTATTGTCGTGAAACCATACGGGTGTTTTTTTTTTTTTTTTTCCGACGGAAACAAGACTGGTGTGCTCCAAGAGGCCCGAAGCAGCTGTCTCGAGAGGAAAGTAGCACAGTGGTGCTAATGAAGTGCCGTAAATCCTTACAACACAAGCGCAGCAGTGCTATTTGTTAGCCTCTCTGTATTAGTTAGCATGAAGCTAAACGCACATTAGCAAATGCACACTGCCTTCCTATTTGTTTGAAGTTGAGCATCCCGATTTTCACCGCTCTAAGAATAGGACAGTTGTCGCTCCCGACGGCTTGGAATCGACACGCGGCCGAGTGCTTCTATTAATAGCGCAGTTAGCAGGAGGCCGGTCGCCCGTTTGCCATGATAGCATCGCCGTCTGTCTCACCGGGTTTACCGCTGTATTTCGAGCAAGCAAACTGAAGGGCAAGGGCAAGATGCTCGCGGTGCCGTAAGTAAGTTTTTAACTCATTCAGTCCCAGCCAATTCTGGAGCAAGTCTGAAAAGACGTTTAAAAACGTCTTTGGGAGTGAATGATGTTAAGCGGCGTACAATGACCGCCGTGAAGCTGTGTGCCTTGATAAGGTTGTTGAGCAGCACCGGCCGCCGCACCAGGAAGTCCCCCCACCCCACCTCCCCCTTTGCTTTCTTTGTACTTATACAAGTCTCACTGCCGGAACCTGTGCTGCTCTCCCACTCGCCTCCATGGTGACGGATAACGGCCCGACTTGCAATCTGCCTCACAGGTCAAAATAAGCCAATGGAAGATTAGCGCAGCATTTAGCACTTTGACACGCCTGCGCAATTAATGGCACTTTTAACGGTTGATTCTATGATCGTGGTGGTTCTGAAAATGCAGATGTCGGGTGAAAGTGTCACTTTCTTGACTTTGTGGGTTCGAGTGTGGTATTTCGAGTCATGATGTTTATTTCTGTTGCGCGAGGTGCTGGTTCGGTCCTGAGGGTGGCACTAGCAGAGCAAAATATTTTACATGTTACTCGGAATTTAATAAAAAAAACAGAAAACGGCCTCACACAATCCAAACATAGTTGAGGGGTGGCCGAGTGGGAGCGTTCGCTGACTAAGTGGCGCGAGCGCCGTTGTGACAGCTCAATGACGGAGCGATTACACGCAGCATCAACAAGAGGCTTTGGTATTTATCGGAAATAAAGGGTCAACTAAGTCATCAGGGCGAAATGTCACAGGGCGCGCTAACCTTTTTCCACGAGCTGGCCTTTTGTTGAGCGGCAAGATGGAGAGTGATGCCCAGGGGGCGGAGTCACGTCTAATGAAGTCCAAACCTGTGTTTGTGACACACATGAGGGATACCTCGGATGGACCGACGCACTGCATGGCAAGATTGTTTTCGTCAACAAATACTTGGATAAAAATCCAAACTAAATCAAAATGAACCGTCACGAAAAATCCGAATGTATTATAACTGAGCCACATGGACACGAGAAGCTATCTGTGCTTGGAAGTGAACCGCAGCACCCTTTCAAGTGACTGTCACTTCAAAATAAAATAACATATTAAAAAAAATACAGCTGTCTCTCCTGACAGCAGTGACGTACGCTGAATTTGTCTGCAAATGGGAACTTGGATGTAATCTTGTGTGTGCTAATGAGGCGATACTTGCAATTACAAAAAAAAAAAATTGTATGGAAAATGCTTCAAGGCTGTCGGTACAATAATAAACAATATACAGAGAGAAAACAAAAGCAAACTAGTTTATTGTGCGCCAGTCGTGACCTTCAAAGCTCAAATGTCGTACACAAAGCAGACATGCTAACTTTTAATTGACGCCGTTACAATGCGTTTGTGATGGCATTGAGTCTCATTTCCATCAAGAAATAGCATTCGCTTCAGTACGGTTCCGCATTTCCACAACACGTCCCCCCCAATTATTCAAACTATTCCGTCCCACTTTCCCAGGAAGCTTCAAGTGTTCGCCCGTTTTTAGTCCGTCCGCCATCTTTCGTCAGGTGAACGCGTTGTGGCAAGAAGCTCGCAGCCTTCACGCTCAAATCCGCATGAGACTTCTCACGGCGTGATTGGAAGCGAGCGCAATGATTAGGTTGGGAACGAGCCAAGTCAGATGCGGCGCTGTGTACTCAAAGTCCGCTCGTGTCCATTTGCCTCGGCGCTGCCAATGAAGCCATTTGGCGGCATTTGTGTTTTTTGTGACTTTATCACAGGGACGGACGGCGCCAGTGCCTTATCGCCACTCTTACATTTACATAGGCGCCAAGAAATCTTTTGCCCTATCTCCGCCGCGCAAGACTTTATTAATCCCTGAAGGGAAAGTAGTCAGCGGTGTGCGCACATTTGTTTGGAAGGTGTCCTGAAAGAACCCGTCGCTGCCGAGGACATTTTCACAATGTTTGCATTTAAGGAACTCGCCGTCTTTTCCTTTCAGTACCTCATGAAGTCCGAGGTAAACTGATCATCACTTCAAATTCAACCCGCCTCCTTTATTTTACACCGATTGTCTCTTTTTACAAAGTCAGTCTGTTTTATCTTCAGGGCTCTTATCTTATTTTTAACCTGCGTCAGACAAGCAATCACCTCAAGTGGTTTATAGAAGTGCCATCGTAACTTGATTTGGATCGAAAGGTCATTTCCCGGTTCTTAAAAACGTTATCATAAACAGTTATTTATCCGCCGTTTACGATCGTCACAACATCCGACATTGAGGTTACAAACAGCACGCTATGAACTAGTTTACTGGGCGGTGTAAGAACACATGGCTACACAGCATAAGGCGCAATTCGTGAGTCAGCACTATGCTTTTTTTTTATTTACACACGCACACACACACACACACACACACACACAAAACACCTTAACTTTTTTTTCGGCAGCTAAACAAGCTAGCTAGCTTAAGTAGCTGATGTAGCAGGCAGCATATTCACTCAAATTTGAACTCCAGTTTGCGACATCAATCATCAATTTTTTTGGGGTGTCGTGAGTTGAAAAATACAACGTAACAAAATGAAGATTACATCTCCTAAAGTTTTATTTTTCGCAAAAAAAAAAAAGATGGCCATATCTTCCAAATTGTTGACTTTTGGGGACGATTACACTTCAAGGCGTTCGGACATTCGCGGTTCCCGGCTTGAGGCATCCTTGAGCGCGTTCAATTGGGTTTGTACTTAATGTTTACACTGCAGTGGGACGGTCAATAAAACGGGAGCGGAGTTTCAGTGCTGTATGAACTCTTTGGGCCACTATCGATATTCACTTTCAGCAAGTCACAATCAACAGGAGGCAGTAGCCGACAACCCGCCATCCCCAGCCCCTCTCCCTTGCAAATGTATAAGACATTATTGATTATTTCAATCAATACCTGACCCTCTCTGTAAATTGTGTCTTCAGTAATCCCACCACGGGTAACTGATGTTACACAAATACTGTTTATAATTGCCCTTATTCATGGTTTAAACCATAAATATACCACAGAAAATACCCAAATATTTGAATATCATTACATTATCCACAAAATGGTTTCCATATGGTTTGATTTTGCTCGTCCACGGTGTACAAAGCTAGTTTTTTGGGGGGCTGTACTTGTGTATGATACAGTCCCTCCACTTGCTCGCATCTTTTCGTATGAGAGTGAACAATCTGAATGAATCAAGATTTAAAACACACCAATAAAGGATGAATGCTTTTCAATTCCGATTAAAAGCTATGCTACAAATTCCACACCCTGCCGCATTATTTGGCAAGGAGAAATAATTATTACAACGGTAGGCGACAGATAGCTAACAACATGCCCCAAACGGCTGTTGCCAATGCTAGCGGGCTAATGTGGCTAACTGATCCATGACCATACGCACTAGTACAACTGCAGGATACGAGCACAGATCATGTCCTGAGTTTTCATCATTAGCTTATCGTTGAGAAGAATATTAATGAGGTTTGAAATCTGGACATATAAGGCAACTCAGTTTTCAATGACCTGGTCTGTGGTATTGTAGGCATTTCGGATATAGCGCCAAAAACACGAATCAGTTCATTTCTCGGCAAATAACTGGGGATAGGTTGCCTGGAAAAAAAAATGAACGTGAATATGCTGAGGTTTACTTTACAGCTTTGGGTTGCGAGGTGAATCGACCCGCCCCAAACGGCGCACGCACCCAGCCTGCCACACTCTCACGGTTGAAGGCCTAAGTGTGAAAGTGATGGCCCAGAAAAGCACACTTTCAGAGCAGGTAATCATAACCATTAATCATCGCGCCGGAGCTCGCCTTCCCATTGGCCGAGCGGAGGAGTGGGTCACGGCCACCGATTGTGCCGCCATCGCCGCCGCCGCACTGGCTGAATTTGCATGGCCCGCCACCCGCTCAAGGCCGTTCGGAGGCTGATTTGTAGCAGTTGTCCCGCCTAATCAACTGAGTTGTACTTCTGTAAGGTAAATGATGAAAAGGACTTTGGGCTGTCTAACTCAGTGGACGTGGAAGCACGGCTCCTAATAGGGTCCAAATGGCGTTATGAATGGCTTTATTATTTCAAGTCTAGGGTAAGTTATCAGCGTATTGCTTTGTGAAAGACTTCAGTTGGGTAGCAGGTGTCAAAACAGGAAAAGTAATGATTTCATTTCGTTTCAACACGCCCTAAAAACACAAAAAGTAATCAGTCCAATGAGGAGCTCAAAGCCCTTTGGTCACTGAAAAAAAATTACTTTTTGTCATTTGAAGTTGAACAATTACTGCTGTTCTATGACTCATTGGTATATTTTCTTTATTTTATTTGGAATAATAGTATGATTATATAATGCTATATATTATACATGGATATTATGAGGAGTATAGAAACCGAATGACAGATTATTGCAACAGCGCCAAATTATTTTACGTCACAGATGGCAATTATATTGCTTTGTTCGCTGATTTATGTATATATAAATATATCGATATTTTGAGATGCATTATATTTGGCGGCATTCCAAAGTTCATGTTTACACCTTTTTGGGCACAGGCTAATATGTGGAACACCGCGATACTATTAGCCTAATTGCTGCCGCGCAACACTGTCACGGCGCGCGGCAAATGTCCCCGGCGCTCGTTTTTTCTTGTGTACAAGACTGATAGCTGACGAAAAAAAGTGCTGTGTTGCCACTGCTGGCAAGGGCAATAGTGCTGACAAATTCTTCTGATGGCGGATAATGCAATTCCTCACGCTGGCAAAAGAAGTTGAGACTGCGGCGCAAACGGCAATTACACCAGGGAGTCTCGGGGTCAGCGCGGTCGTATTTGAAGTGGCAGCAGTGGATGTAAAAAAAAAAAAAAAACAGCCTTGCAGTCGTCATCTTTTACATTTGACAAGGTGGGGTAACACAATGGCAATTGTTGTTTTGTCCAAAAAAAAAGTGCTTTTTTTTTTAAAACCTCGTTTGACTAACAAAGTCTTTTCTGGTCCCCATTTTTTTGGGGGGGTTTGTGTCACCAAATTTAAAAGACCGCAGAATTTTTTAAATACAAACAAATCTACTTTGAGTATCATTCTAATGCAGTCAGAGTTGTAGTTCTCAAGATCGGACTTGGTCTCAAAATCACTTTAAGTGTCATTTTGACTCGGTATTGATTCCGTATTTTGGACAAGCTGGAATTTTTGATCAAGGCACTGGTCGAAACCAAGCTGGTACGACTGTGATCTGGGAGAAGCTCAGAACGCAGGTGCTGTGCTTCCTTCCTGATGCCACGCCCCCTTGCGTTGTCCTATTTTAAAAGCAACATATCAGAATTTGTTTAATTGCAAACATAATGAGAAAAAAAAACACCCTCGTCATTTTGGTCTGTGGTTTTTGTCTGATTTTTCTTTGATATCATCCGTCTCGGTCTTGGCTGCTTTCTTGTGCTAGCAACATTTTTTTTTTTTTTTTTTAAATCACCTATGACTTGTCGGTTCTCATGGAGCTCTAAATCCCTCTCGTCTGGTCTCATTCGTACGGGGAGCAAACTCACACCGGTTCAAATATTTGCCCGTTTTTGAAATGGAATGAGTTGCTGAGGGAGCGCCGGGTTAAGCCACTGTGACTCCTGAGGGACGGCGATCGCATTAGAAGACCGCACCGAGCCTCATCGTCCATTCAAGCCATTGTTTTCCCATCTAATCCCAAGAAGGCTTCCGCTGCTTAATGGCAGAAAGAAAGTAGCGGAAAAGCGGCAGGAAGCCGAGGCAGAAGCGACGAAAGAAAAGGTCGAAAATGACCCAGAATACTTTTGGCAAGGCGTATCTTTGCCGTATCTTATCACCACCCAAGCAGACAAGCAGATTAGTATGGACTGGTTGAAGTGGGAAACAGATAGCAGAGGTTTGTGTTTACCCCGCGGAGCCACTTATCAAGGTAAACACAGTCCAGGACAGACGCGACGTGAGACTCATCAATGCCGATCAATGAAATTGGGCCAAACGGGGTGAAGCCTGGACATATTAAAGGTTGATTCCACACAATGGGAAGTCAGCCCAACTTTTGCCAACACTTCCATTGGCAAAGTGAAATGAAAGTGACACACAATACGATATGCGACATCCTTTTCAGTACCTTAATCTTGAAAGTTAGCTAGATGCCGCGATGCTAACATGAGCGGCGTGACGCTCTTTTCACTTCAACTCGGCTCCTCGACGGCAGAAGAGCATCGCTTCTGTCTCAATGGAGATGTTCAACTCACTTTGACGCAGTTTCTCGGGACCGAAATGCCACAAGAGGGTGGCAAAGCACCACTTTTGTCTAAGTAACAGCGCATCAAGTCACTTCAACATAGTTCCTTGACACCTAGATGCGCCAATATGTATATATATCTATATATATATATATAGATATATATATATATAGATATATATATATAGATATAGATATATATTGCGTACAATGGCCCAATACCCAATTGGTTGTTTTGGGGTTTCTGTTCGAGTCACACCTTCATAATAAAAGGAGCCCCATATCATTAGCGCGCACAGCACCGCCGCCATTAGGCTCATTGCATTCCCGCGTCGGGGAGCAGCTGCGTAATTGTTGCCGTGGGCGGTTTTAATCGACAGCAACACGGGATACGCCACCAGGATGTACCAAAGGCACAGATGAGAACCAGCCAACGCAAAAGGTTTGGGACGGAGGTGATCTCCTGAACTTCTGGCTCACTTTTATTCGATGGGCGCAAATGAAGAGGAGTGCTGTTCATCCACTTTGATGTGAATACTCTGAGCCAGACACTTAAAAGACACTTAGTTGTATTTGACTTTCTTTGGCCTCCTTTTTTTTTTTTTTTGGTCAGAAGTGCAGCCGCGATGGCCGTTGGCTCGGTTTCAAAGCGAAAATTGGGTTGCTAGCCATCTGTGCCAGCCAAGGGTGTGTAAATCTGTACAGGCGCGCGAGTCCGTTTGACAAATGCAATGACACCACCGAAGCCCGAGGCTTGACAAGGACTTTAAACGTTGACAACAATGGCAAGCCGAAGCCAAAAGCGTCCCTTTGATAAGTGATCTGGGAGTAACCAATTTGTAACTCAATCTTCGCAGGTAGAGACAAGTATTGACATTCTTGCACTTCAGTGTGCCGCGCTCATGTGCCGATTATCGGGTCATTTCGAAACCGATTCCCTATTGACAACAAAGGCCTAGTTATTGGATGTCTGTAAAGATTATCCAAAAATTATTAGAGCACAGTACAGTATGGGTTTGGACAAACAACTTCAGTAAACAGGCATACGGTATTACGCCTCACAAAGACTAGATACAGACATTACACTTCACCTACAGAGGGCACGACGGGGCGCCACCCGACCGCATTTTTCAGGTGTGCCATAATAGGGCAAAGGAAAGAGGAGAGAACCCTCAACATCCCAGACGGGAATTTCTTCCAATTGTGACGACACTGCACAGATGTCGGCTGCCTGGCATGAAATCGAACCACGTCACTGCCAACCCGCCTTCGTCGCCTCATTTGCACTCGCGGCACAGCCGCTGCCTCACAGCGCAGAGTCAACGGGAACTCCTGAACTGTATGCCGCAGTGTATCAAACACATTCAGTTTCACGACACAGCGACTCACCTTTCAATCTGACCGCATATGGCTCGGGATACATATCAAGGTATTATATAGACTCGCTGTGCCAGACAGGACAAATACTGAATCGCAGCAGTGACCCGACATGCATTTGCGTACATCCAATAGACTAGGAAACAGACAGAACAAAGTGACTGAGCTTCCATGACTTTTTTTTTTTTTTTTAGCTTCACTTGGTGAGCCTCCCCAAAGCACATTTAAAAACTTACCCCATGACACCCATAGAGGTATACTTCATTAACATACCTGTGATGCTGCAATTTCTAGTTCCTTAAAGGCTGCCATGGCAACACCATTTTCAGCTCACCCTCCCTCCCTTCCCACACACCCCCCCTTTGAAAAATCTAGCGGCTTATTGCAAGAAAAAAAAAAGGAGAGTAAATGATGCAGCAAGTGAGAAAGCAAATCGTCCATTTCACAGCTCACAAAGTCTGACGCCAAGTGGCACTCGAATGGCGCTTCTCGCCTTACCTGTGCGGCCGCACGCAGGCTTACAGACGGCCGCTTCACAGAAGGCTGATGGCCAGCTGCTAAGACGCTACGCTGGAGTGCGCGCGGCAGCCGGTAGGAAACGGTAAGGAGGAAGGCGATGGCTGGTGGGGATGTGGAGGGGAGGGTCGGGGAGGTAGGCGTCAAACGCTGAATTATAGATGTGAGATGGTGAGAGAACGAGCGACCTCTTTGCTGATTTCACTCACCACAGCGTGAATCATTTCCTGCGCGGATCAAATGGCAGCGTCCACTGAAGGGCTTCAGATTCCTGTGGAAACTGAGCAAGGTGCAATGTGGGCCATATGGGAGGACTCGCATCCCGAGCACACATGTGCACAACTAATCTGATCAAGTCGCAGTGCGCGATAGGACCCCCTCCGGACTCGCTGTCACATCTGTTGCCCAAACACGGGGAGCACTTTATTGGGCTTTTAGCGGCCAGACAAATTATTCCACGCTTGTCGCAGGTGTTTATAGGCTCCCGGAGAACCAAACGGACGAGATGTAAACACGATATGGAGCCGGCGAGGCAAATTCGTGCATCGTAAAAAGGCCGAAAACGCACCTGTTGCCTGCCCTCTGCGGCCCAAAACCTAGATTCCTTGAATTTAGCTATGCTAACATTAGCCGCATACCAACTGAGGAGAACCTTTTCAGTTCCACTATTTGCTGAACAAACACCTGTTAGTTGCCCAGACTGGTGCATATTGTGCTTCGGCTTTACCTTTAAATTTGGCAAGATGCCATGACGCTTACATGAGTCCCAACTGAGGGGCGACATTACTCGCCTAAAAAAAACAAAAAAAAAACTGACCCAGCATGTCTAAATGAGCACCAATATCTGTAACAAAATGTCTACTTGCTATTACACTAACACTAGCTGTGCCCTAACTAAGGTGCTACAACCTTTGGAGACTCACAACTTACCTTTAAAAAAACTGCTGCTTACCTAATCAGGCCAAAATGAGCAGCTATACTTTTCAAATTTAGCATTCTTTGCCATGCTAGATCCAACCGTGTTCCAACTGAGAGGCTACAACCCTACAACCTTTGGAGGCCCACTATCGGCATAATAAACGCCTGTTACCTGCCCAGCATTGCCCCACGCGTAATTGATGCCTTTCAATGTCGCTACGTGCTGCTCTACGAACACCACCTGTGTCACAAATGAGGAAATACAACCTGCGGAGATCCATGTCTCACCAAAAACCCACGTCTGGGTCCCACATGATCCAAATTTAGACAATATGTTTAAAGTACGTTGGAGGCCGACAATGTCGCCTGTTTATTATTTTTGTCTTGCTTAAAACTCGCCAGTTGCCTGACCATTCTACACTAACCTAACACTAGCTTAGAATAGACATAACTTCAATCACAAACATTAGCTTAGCATAGACAGATATCTTCAATCACAATTTTGTGTGTCACAACATGACGCTAGCATGCGGCAACATAGCCCTGAAGAAGGGCCAGGATGTTTGTTGCCTGTATCCATTTATTATTTTTGTCTCGCCTAAAACTCACCAGTTGCCTGACCAGTCTACTCTACGCTAACACTAGCTTAGCCTAGAGAGATAACTTCAATCACAAACACTAGCTAGGCGTAGACAGATAAGTACAATCACAATTTTGTGTCTCACAACATGACGCTAGCATGCGGCAACATAGCAGCCTGAAGAGGGGCCAGGATGCTAATGTGAAGTAACCAGGACCCAAACTGAGGCCTAAACATCCTATTTATCAAATGCTGCTGCATCTCAGTGTCCTAAGTGGGTACTGCGCCCACAAATTGGGTAACGGATAATCGAAGCTAGCTTAGCTGCTAGCCAGAGCACAGCTGCGATGGGAAATGATCCGCCTTTCAGCTGGAAAAGTCCGATAATGAACCACTGGCCTCCCTGGCAGGAATTGATCCACGGCTGCTCGGTGCTCAGAATCTGTGCAAAATAACAGCGTATGTTGGCCAGTTTGGTCTAACAGTGCAATGAAGTGTAGACTAAGAGCCTTCCCTTTAACCATGGGGGATCAATACGTGGGCTTCTCAGAATGTCTCTCCACCAATTTGATGCTAAGAGACTGCTCAGTCACTTCTTCGGTATAGGCTGTGGCAAGAGATCTTTGAAGTGACTTTTTGTTGCATTATTGGACTCGGATATGCTCTTCAGTTCACCAGAAGCGCTTGCTGTTAACTTACGCTAAGATGAACATTGCAGCTCTGCTTATCTTTGAAGGTGTGCGGGATCTTTTCCCATCTTGGCTGCTAAGCCGTTGGTGGGAAAACTGGGACTGAGGGGGGGTATATGATGTCAATGAATCGGCAAGATGAACAAAGATTTGCTTCAAAATAGCCCCTAGACGCCTTGTACTTGCGAATAGGAGACGAGGTGTTTATCACCGTGCCCACTGTGTTCCTCACTCCGCGTCTGTTTACCCAACGCGATCTCCATTCCAAAACGCATTACAAGCTTGTCTTTTTGTTTGCTGGCCACGACGTCGCCTTTACTTTCCGCTTGGAAAAATGGCTTCCAACAAGAGCGGCTCCATGAACACGGCGGCAAAGTGCAAATGCATGTTTAACCGCTGAACCGCTGTGGAAAACACAGAATATATTTGTTTTCAAGAAGATGACAAGCTTTTCTATGTTCGTGGAGAAACGTACAACCTGGACGTTTTTGGGTTTTTTTTGTTTGTTTTTTTGGTGGGATCGGGTGAGGTGTTTGTAGCGCTCATTTGTTTTTTTTAAGAAAAAAAATCCACAAAGATGGCGGCCACTCATTACATTGATAGTCCTCGCCATTTTATTTTATTTTTTAGAATGTCAAATTGACCTATGAGCATTTTTGGCGCACCACAGAAACAAATATAACAAAAAAATATATATATAGTTGAACAAAGATTCATGATGGCGACCCTGAGGCATTTTCTCCCTTAACTGGGAACAAATTGAAGCCAAGGGGAGAAAAAAAAAATTGGGGTAGAATTGACTCAATTTTATTTTGGCAATGGTTGCACAAAAAAAACAAAAAAAACATCTGTATCCTGATATATATATTTTCAGTAGATGTACTGTCTACATAAATAAATGCGTCTGAATCCAAACGAAAGCCCACCAGATTTTATCCATGTAAGAGATTTTTTTTTTTCTTTGGTGGGATGTGATGAGATCGCGGCACAGCACGATGCAGAAAACATCCCAAGCTGGAAGGCGGGATTCTAATGAGCAGCTAACTAATGAGCGTCTCTTGTTTAAATAAAACAACTCTGCGGCGCCTCCCGTAAGCCGTTGCCGTGGAAACAGCGCTCAAAAAACACACAGCCAATTACAATTCATGGCGGGAAAATATCACTCATGAATATTTAGGCGACGCGAAGTCTCGAGAAAGTGTCGAATTAACTAAGCAAATGGCGTACAAGTGTGGAAGCATGCGAAGCGGCTCCACAAACGCAAACATGAGGAGCTCGTTTAATTGTCGTCAGAGTGATGATGCCAAGTGATGAAATATGGTGTTAATCGCCGGCGTCGTGGAAAAAATCAATTAGCAGTCTAGATTTTTTTTTGTTGTTGTCATGAAGTGACAAAACAACCAAAACACATTGACATTTTTCGACAACGACAGTGATAATTTCAGGGGGGGGGTTGTTTCAAGTGGGTCTGCTCAGCGAAGGAGGCGGCGCTGCCGGTTTTCCGTCATTAATTACAAAGATAAACAGGCTGTCGCCGTGTCCTCCTTGATGTTGAAGGTCATGGCGCAGTTATCGCCGGCGCTTTGGCCGCTTGCTCGCTCGCGTGTGCATCTTCGTTCAAGTCGCACGTGTCTTTCTACTCCCGCTTGATTCAGTTGCGCATTTGAAACCCTAACTTGAAATACGAAAACGATTTAGTGATTTCGTGATGTGACGCTGGTTGAAGTCTGACTTGGGTACCAAACATGGTGACTTGCCAAACTGGAGCGTAAACGGTATGCTTTGTCACCATCTTGCAGGTGCCGAGGGACTGCGTTGAAGTGAGTTGACGCACCTTTACTCGGACAAAATTAGCGCTTTGAGGCATGTTGGCGCCAAGAAACTATGCTGAAGTGAGATTCTTTTCGGAAAAATCAGGGCTTTGCTGAGATCAATAGGCGATTACTCGCACATATTGTTTGTAAATGCCCTTTGAATGTCGTACTTTGAACTGTGAAGCACATTGAGCTAGCTACCTTGTGTATCAAATGCGTGATTGAAATAAAGCTGCCTTGCCGCATCCCCTGGAGCGGCATTCCGCAGTACAATTTCAATGGAACTGATCATTCGGTCATCAAGATTTCGATGAGTTGAGCAGAAAAAAAAAACGCATCCGATTGGCAAGACGAGAGAGGAAAGATCACCTCGTCGTGGTCGTCACGTCAAGCCGTGAGCCACCATGATTGAGGCCAAGCAGCGTCAACCCGACCGACCTCCTCCCGCTTATCCTCGCCTTTCGCTTGCGACCTTTTGCCTCGGCGCCCAAAGCCCAAACATCAACCTTCGCCCTCCGTCGCAACCCCCTCCCCCCCACTCCCACCCCCTGGCAATTGACGTTTCCCCAAATCCTCCCCCCATTACCACCGATGTGATTCTATTCCCCCCAGGATGCAAGTCAGGCTCCATCCCGCGGTTATTGACCCACTTCGAGCTGGCAGTGTGACACACGACGGCTGACGGGCTTTTCTCCCCCCCCCCCCCCCCCCACGCCGTGTGTGAACACGAAATCGTCCTGCTGTGATATGTTGAGCAAAGTCACAAATGTTAAGTCATCGCAGGGGAACGACTGAAGGGTCAGCATCATGACCGCCGTGATAACAAGGACGCTTACTGGCTCCGCCTTTGACCAAACGCACCATTAGCCCAACGATACTTTTGAAAAAAACGTACACCGGGAAAAAAAATGGTGCGTTGAATTTACCCCGATAACGCTTCTGCCCTTCAGATAGTCAATGGTATGGCCACTTTAGAGCGCCTCGTCGTCGGGCGTCAAGTGCATGCATGTCACTAAAGAAGGCGGAAGAGCAAAGTGATAAAATTATTTTCAACGATACTTTTGAAAAAAACGTACACCGGGAAAAAAAAATGGTGCGTTGAATTTACTCAAATTTATTTTGCGGTTTCACAAAATACGTTTGCATGATTTTTTTTCCCCCCAATACTTCAATGTTGCTCCCGCACTGATTTTGTTGTTGATTTGTTTGTGACGGCTTCCATCTCGCCATCGGCGTGTTTGCGCGATTCCGAACCAAACGACGACGCGTAATATCCAATCCGATGTTGGTCAAATGGGTCTGGATTTGAAGATGTTTTCCACGCTCGTCCACGAATCTTGTGAGTTGATTGCACGATTGGCGAACACTGGGGGGGGGGAGTGAGGAGAGTGCGGATGGGGTGTAATTCGACTGCTGATTAGATGACTGTCAGGTTAAAAAAAACGATAACATCGAGCGCCGTTGCCCTTTCAATGATTAGTTTTCACGTGTTGTGTACTTGTCAGCATGTCATCACGCTATAAATAACCGAATGTCGGGAATGAATTTATGAAAATGGACTTTTTTGACATTGCTCTTTTTGTCAGGTTTTAACAACTGTTTTTTTTTTTTTTAAATTTTCATTTATATTCGGTTTATATACGGTATGTTGTTCGTTGATCTGAACGCGTGTCCGATCGATTTGCTACCATACTTAATGAAACGCTTTTAACGTTATTTATTTTTCATAAACAAAAATTTTCAACCTGTTTCTTGTGCTTACTAAGCTAGCTATGTCCACACCCCGATAACGCATCTGCCCTTCAGATAGTCAATGGTATGGCCACTTTAGAGCGCCTCGTCGTCGGGCGTCAAGTGCATGCATGTCACTAAAGAAGGCGGAAGAGCAAAGTGATAAAATTATTTTCAAAAAGTCTGACGTGATAAAAAAGCCCAGTGTGGCCGCATAAGAGCGCTTCGTTGTGACAGAACGGAAAAGACGCATGACCCGGCGTGGTATATTCACATTTACGGTAATTCAGCGCTTCTTTCACATACCGCTAGTAGCGCGTTTTGACAATGCAACTCATTTCCTTCAGCGGCGAACAAAGTCTGTGTTGTGCTGCTTTCGACACCCCCCCCCACCCAAAATGTGCAATAATGAATTTAGCGGCATGCAAATTAGGCTAGCACATCCTGTACATAAGTCACACTTATGACTGCAACATTTTTATCAGCACTTTCTACCTCACAAGTGCAACAACGTGCTTTGGAAATCTTCCGATGAACCAGAGTGCCTTTGAAATTGGTCAGTTTTTTTTTTTTTTTTCTTGCACAGCTTATTGGACGCTTGACAAGCTTTCAGCGCGGACTTCTACTGCAATTGCGGCCAATATTCCCAAGTAAACATTTACTGGCATCCAAATGCCCCACTCGAGAGAATCAAGGCCAAATGTGCTATCGGGGTCTTTTAGTTAGTTTGTTTTTTTTTTTAAACATGGTCTTCATACTTCTAAAAAGCCAAAACCAAATTTGATTTTCAAAGCTTTGAATTTTGAAAAATGCCATGATAAAGGTAGATGGCCTCCTCGGCTACCTTGTTTTGAATCTCAGTAAAAAAACAAACAAAAAAATTTTTCTTTGGTTCCCGTTACACTTGTTTCGGCCTCTTGTGCATTTCGGAGTACAGTGGGATCTCTACTGACGAACGTCTCTTCATACGGAATTTTCAAGTTACGAAACGTCTCAACAGAAAAATATTGCCTCTTGTTACAAAAGAAATTTCAAGATAACAAAGGTAAAATAGAGTATGGGCTGCTAGTCGCAGCTCAGAGTTTCCTGAATGCTACATACTCATAGCTGCTCTGCCAGTGGCTATTACGTAGCATCTTCCTGGAATCCCATTAGCTAAGAGGGACTTCTAGCGAATCTGTCTGTGTGTGTAGATCGATAGATGTGTCTATACAGCGTCCTCGTCCTTTGCCCCTCGGGCCATGAGGTGTTCCGAGAGTTTTACGTAAATGCTCACTATGCTCATGTTTGCCTTGGACATTTTCGAAGGATTGTTAAAAGCCGACAAAAGCAAACATCCTTGGATCAGTTCTTTACAAAATGCCAGGCAAAAACCACTTCTGAGAGAGAACATGGACTAAGGAGGGCAAAAAAAACAATGCATTTAACACAGTTAAAGGATAAATGACCATAATTTCTATTCTTTATTCTTTGTTTCTTACATTAAGTACCAACTTTAATTTATTGTAACGTGTATTTGTTACGTATTTTAATGCATTTTTATGCTTTAGAAAACATTTAGGTCTTCATTTTGGGGCGGCTTGGAACGGATTAGGGCATTTACATTGAAAATGCTTCTCTACTAACAAAATTTTCTAGTTAAGAAATTTCAGCACCAATTAATTTCGTAAGTGGAGGTACCACTCTATGAAGGAAGATGGCGGAACAGCAGCCGAAAGAGAGAAAAATGCGCGGGAGTTCTTGCTGACACATCTTGACAGCATTCATGGCAACGGGTTTACTTAAAATGCACGATGCGTTCGAGTCCATCTCCACATCCATATTGACTGATAATGTGCATATTTACAGTAGGCTGCGAATATGCCGCCAGCTGGTCTTCATGATTCATGAGTGTAGCCCCCCCCCCCACCCTCCCTAAAAGTGGGAGGGCGGTGAGGGGCATACAATCACATCTGCAGAAAGGCCTTCGTTTCTTGTCAATCAATTAACTTTACCAATATCCGGGTTGACTATGATTTAAAAAATAATAATAATTCTGAAGTGGATATGCGACAAAAGCAATGCAGAGAATTAATCGCGGTGCCTTCTGTTGGACACGTTTTGTTTGTTTTCCATCCACTCCAGCACGGGCGTGAAGAGCACATTTTGACGCTGCACTCCACGTTGGTGCCGTGCATGGCATCCACGCCTAAATCCCATTTGGACTTGGAGCGGCGTCGCGAGCCGCCATCTGCGTTGCGAGCGCGACGTCCAAATGTTGATGCAATATGGCGGCTAATGCCGGGCGAGACAGTTGGAGGATGCTTTCGGATGGACTGGATTGCACATTGGAGTGAGTCATAACAGCAGTTTCCCGCTCCCACTTGGCCGCCGGCTAAAACGTGAGCGACAAGCAAAGCAAACGGCTCATCATCTCGGCTTTCTTTTCCGAGTGAACGCCGCGCAGACAGCGAAACGGCCAGGTAGTGTTTTCTCACGTCGGAGCTGATTTGTCTGCACAGAAGTCGAGAGGAAAAAAAAAAATGATGGATGGCTTCAACCGCTGCAGCGGGCGCGGGTATTCATCATCAAGAGCGAGCAAGCGGAAATAAAACGGCAGAATACTTTGTTTTATTTTGGAGGACTTTTGTCTGGGCTTTTTTCTTTTTAAGAAAAACCTCTGCACTTTAATGCGGTTTTAATTTATAGCTCTCCATAGCAAAAGACCGCTTGAAATTGATTTATTCATCAGTGCTACACTCCAAACAACTAAATCATGATTTTGAGAGCTACTCGAAAACCACTTCCTGGTGAAAACACATTGGAACCGATACGTTCAAAATGCTCCGATACAATGCCACCGATACCACGTTAGCAGATTGACATCATTTTAGCTATGTCCGTCATGTTGACATACTTTCAATCAGTGGTCCAGGAACACCAGACAGCGAGCGATTTGGCAACAGGTCGCATAAATCGACATATTCGTAGATTGAAAAGAGAAAAAAAAAAGAAATTGTCATTTTTGTTGTTATTTTGTAATGGAGCTTGTCCCGATCAGGAATAAATGACAGCACCCCCGCCCTTCCACTTGGCTATGCTATGGGGAATATACTGTGTACGTCAGAACTCGACGCACAACAAAAAAATTTGCTAAGTGTACCCCAAATATTCATGGCTCGGCAACACATACAAATATTCTTTTCCTTTTCATTTTTGGCGTCAACTATAAGCGCAATTTTGCTCTTTGCTTGTTCCCATCTCAGCGACCATGATGAAAAACAGTCTCCCCACTCCATCATTCCATTGGCCCATTCTTGTCCGAGACAGATGGGACACCGAAAAATTGCGACGCGACTTTTTATCATTGTGAACGGGCACAGCGGTGGCAGTGAGGTTTGACGACTCGCCGTAAATAACAACACTCAATAAATCCGTTCATTAGTTCTTTGAAAATTCAAAGTTTGTGTGAGCAGCATGACCGATCGATCATGAGTAGACCCACAAAAATTTTTTTTGGTCACGAGATTTTGATCAATAGTTTCTAAATTGGAACTACTTGCACCAAACAGATGGACGAGTAACTATAGTCTGATCACTTCATTTTTATCGCACCATTTCCTTGCTTATAAGCTGGAAGAGATTGTTTTTCGGCGAAGCTTCAATTCACCAAAGACAGTCACTTCCTCTTTACGAGGATACTACTTCGTTGTTAAAAAGTCAATGAAAAAGACACAAGGAGTGTTTTGTCTCCCCCGTCTTGGTCTGCACACAAAATTCCATCCAGGACCTTATGTTTATTCCGTGGAGGGAACCCGCCTTTTATTTTTTTGTTACTGGACATTGCGGAGTTCCCCCGTATGAGCTTTACCGGCGCGTGACAATAAGTAAGAGCGCGGCGGGGGTCAGAGGTGGTTCGCTTCGCCGCGGATCTCCTTCTCAATAACCTTCGCCTCGCGTTGAACAAGCGACCCCGCCAGCATCCCTTTCCGTGTTTTCCGTGTCGAAAACGGCTGAGTTGGTGCACTTACATTTCTCCTTTGCATCCTTATTGCATTCCATGGTGCTTTCCAATTGTCATATTATATATATATATATATATATATATATATATATATATATATATATATATATATATATATATATATATACACATACAAATACATATACACACCACACTTTTTTTCCGCACTATAAGGCGCACCTGAAAGCATTCAATGTTCTCAAAAGCCGACCGTGCGCCTTATAATCCGATGCGCCTAATATACGGATCAATATTCGGACTTCTTGGATCAATTCAGGTCATTTCACAGCAAGCAGCAGTTTGACGGACAAAAGAAATCGAAACAACTCTTGGTCAGGTTTTTACAAAACACCGCATGACATTGCCTTTCACTAGCTTAATGCTAACACTCAATGCAAAAAAAAAAAAAAAAAACGCAATTGACGCGCTGACGAACAGCAGCTCGGAAGACAGACAATAGAACAATACTCTCAGGCGTGTTTTCTTTATCCTCTGCGCAAAATGATGACTGCAGTTTACTGAGTCGTTTACAGTAGTAGTGAAACTTTTTTTTGTGCCGGCCGGCATGACGGATTATACTGGTGAAACGCATTCGAGACTGAATTAATCCATATAACTGCTATGAACCCTTTTTGTCATCCCTTTTATTTCCAATTATTACTTATTTTTTTTTGACCAAATGATAGCACTCACAATCCATACTTCAAAAGAGGATGCATTAATCTTTTTTTTTTTGGAGGGGGGTGTGACTAGTAATTCACCTGCTTTGACTTATCCTTTATCAAGCGACTTTATTGATCATTTTAATAAAAGCAGCAAAGGCGGCTTCATTGGCAGCAAGTTGTTAGGTGGGCCACGCGCTTCGGCGACACCACGATGAATGGCTTTTATTACCTCCCGCTATACCCGGCACTTATAACACCTTTTCTATTCTTTTTATCATGTGCAATCATTGATAGTCTGTAGCTGCAGACCCCGTTGTGGAAAAAATATATATATTAAAAGAAAAAAAAAAACAATAATAATGCCGCACCACTTTATCACGCGGCCGGCGGAGTCATGCATCATCCGGTCGGACAAATGCAGAAAAAGCCGCGGAGTATTAATCAAGGTCAGCGGATGGGAAGAGAAAAAAGGAATACGGTAATTGACACTTGAACAAAATGTAAAACGTTCAAACGACGTAGCTCAGTCAAATATGTTTAGTTCACATTGGCAGTTCCATGTTTTCCTATAAAACACCCAAAGGTATCCATTATCTTTTTGGTCTTATTTTTTTTTTCCTCCTGTATATTTAATTTTCAGGGAATAGCGCAAACCTGACATGGCAGGCGTTTTACACGCATCATGAAGGTGAGCAAGTGAGCGCTGACCCAAAATAATTAGTCT
The DNA here is from genome assembly GCA_901007745.1 of Hippocampus kuda. Taxonomy (NCBI): domain Eukaryota; kingdom Metazoa; phylum Chordata; class Actinopteri; order Syngnathiformes; family Syngnathidae; genus Hippocampus; species Hippocampus kuda. Next base: position 40,876 of record CAAKHF010016308.1, read on the forward strand.
TCTCAGTAACAGCGCAAAAAAAAAAAAAATTCTGGCACCATCTCATCCCTTGCCGCGATGAGCTGACGGGATGTCACACTCTTGACTTTCTTCCTGATAGAAAAAAGATCGGCACTCCTCGACGGCATAACTCGGCGCGGCGGGACGGACGCAAGATGTCAATTTGACACTCAAACTTGAAACGGAACATGCTTGACACGCCGCTCGCAAAAAAGCGCGGCGGAATCACGATCGGGATTGGTTTGATGGGCGCGCTGGTGAAGCGGGTGGAAGCGATCGATCGGAATGGACAAACAAAACGCACACGGGACACTATATTAGGTACACATCCAATGTCAATCGCCCTCATATCAACTGGAATAATATTGCTATTTTGAGCAACACATTTAACATTAAGTGTACTTTTGCCGTTCACGGGCCGTCAACCCATTTCCGGATTTTTTTTGTGGGAACCACCCCTCATATCTGGAAAAACTTACATTTGCGGAATTGTGGGCGTGATCTAAATATCAAGTGGACTTGGACACAGACCTTGTGGACTTAAACTTGACTACAGCTTGGCACAGTGTCCCGGTTTCAGTAGTTATTCCATTACCAGCATTTTCTTAACCCATCACACATCAGGAAATCTAAAAAAACAATCTATTTGAGCTGACAGCGTTTAAGTTGTTTGTCATATACAGAATAAAAGCACATTAGCAGCATAATAGAATAATCACTCAAGATCATCTGTTTGTGGAAATAATTCAGCCGATCTGAATCCAATTAGAACTCGGCACATGCAGGACCAAACGACGCGTCCTCGCCAACAAGCGCGCGCGTAAGATATTTATCAGTAAGTCCAGCTGAAATCGACTATTTTTAATCTTTATTTCTTTTATTTCATGCCGAGGTGCGAGTCATTTGTCGTGTTTAGCCGGCGCACCGCTGGCAGGCCCGAGACATGAATCATTATGAGAAATGTATTGAGCGTGGCTCTCCTCCAATTACCTGCCAGGATGTTTCAGGAGTCATAATATGCAAACAGCTGAGGGCCACACGCGCGTACGACACACTACACAAACACTAAAAGGTGCGCACGGTACACATTCGGTAAGCGCTACAGAGCAAAACAGTCCATCAGGTGGTCAATTAGCTTCTTATGGGTGCCGGCATGTTTTGGCTCGCAGAAACTCTCGTAGCGGCCGCCGAGATGATTCATGTCGGTGTGGATGCACGCGATCACGTGACCGGAGTCCATCGCGTGCGATTTATCACATTGTGACTTTTTCGTAGGTAGCGGCAGCGGGGTTAGAGTCACAAATTCAACCACATAGTACAACTCACTCTGGTAAAATGGTTATCAACCTTCACATAAATGGCACAAACAACAGACCAATACTTAAAAATACTGGACAACAAATGCACTGTTTGAAAGTGCTCTATAAATACAGTTGACTTGACAAGTACCGTCAAGCAAGCAAACAAACAAACAAACAATCAATGAACATAAACCGCTAGTACAAAGAGCCAAACAGTTCTTACCTGCTGCCCATGTGCTTATCCGGACCCAGCAAACATTTCCACCCAATGAAATGAAGACCAGCTGGTGATGTAGCGGCTAGGCTAGCCGACGTGCGTAGGTGGCGGCCATCTTGGGAGGGGCGCCAAAGCCCCTCTGCCATCAAAGAAGGGCAATGCAGTCACATTCAAAGTCAGTCGTAACGTTCTCATTTCTCAAAAAAAAAAAAAAAGTCAATCAAGCTTCAAAAATGTTATTCATCGAACCCTTTCGTGTTGGTTTGCTTTAGCACACTTTTGGCCCACTTGGTCAGGTAGGTCGCCAAAGGGACGCATTTCAAAAGGGGCGTGTCCCATCTACCTATGCTCTGACCAGACCTTTAAATGTGGCTGACCAGTCCATCGCTAAATAAGTTCCAACCAGTAACATGTCCCAGAACAACGGATCCCATGCATCTGAAACCTATCAAATCACTTGCCGCTTCGCCGAGATATTATTACTTGATCACACAGAGGGGCCTGCATTAGTAAATTTCCATTACACCTTGAAATTGGACCCATATGATCGTGAGTATAAATGGAAGCGAGAAATAGGGCGAGAGAGAAAAAAAGCGGTCCTGTCTGCAGGACAAATTGAAGTCTGCTCTGATGGACAAAGATCACATTGAATTTCAGTGAGCACATTTTGTCTTTTTCTTCCTGTTGAACGAAAGAACACCTTGTGGCCTTTTTTTTTTTGTCTGGAAGTGGAAAGAACAAAAGAAAGAGGAAAAAAAACCCTCATCTTCCATCTATGTCAAGTTGCTCACGCTGTGACATTCTTCCCCTTCAAGCTGATTTTTTTTTTTTTCTTTTTGACCGCCCTGACCCAACACTACCGATATTGCTTCTTCTTGTTCAAGTTTGGAATAGGCTGCCTCCACCTCCTTTTGGTCATAAAGTGCGTGGCAGGACACGCCGCTGGGGTGTTAAGAGCATCTTTAGCGAAAGGCTGCGCCGCAGGATATTTTCATTAGATGCTAAACGAGACTAGCGGCGGCGGCTGCAGATCGAAAGCCAATTACGAGACATTCCTCACGTCCATATGGATGCCGAGCAGCAATTTGGCGAATTTGATTACAAAATATGTTACTCCTTCAACAAGTCCTCTTTAATGGAGCGCCAATATGATGGTGGCAAGGATTCAGGGGCGGTATATGGACCGCAGTGGAGATTTTAGGGCTTGTTTATGTCGTCTACAAAGTGAACGTCACAAATTCATTGTTGTTTTTCTCCCCAGGCCAAACCAATACCTTTATTGTATTTGACAAATTATGATAATAAAGAATAGGAGGTAGGAGACAGACAAGAGTTCATCGGAAAAAACATATGGAGAGATTTGATTTCACCTGGGATGAAAAAAGGTAGTGCTTTGCCGCCGTCTTGTTGCCCTTTTAGTGCCAAGTAAAGAAATGAGTTCAGGAGACTTATTTAGACAAAAGTGATACTTAGCCGCGATCTCGTGGCATCTTGTTGCCAAGGAACTATGTTGAAGTGGGTTGAGGAACTTTATTTAGACAAAAGTAGCACATTGCTGCCACATTGGTCCAAGGAACTAAGTTCAAGAGTTTGATTTTGATCAAAGTACTGCTTTTGCACCCATTTGTGGAATCTTCACGCCAATGAACTACATTGTAATGAATTCAGGAGCTTCATTTAGAAAAAAAATTAGACTTTTCTGCCATGGAACTATTTTGGAGTAAGTTGAAGACGTTGATTTTGACAAAAGTAGTGCTCTGCCACCATTTTGTGGTATTTTCATGCCAATGAACTATATTAGAGTGAGTTGAGGAGCTTCATTAGGCCAAAAGTAGTGCTTTGCCAGCATTCTGTGTGGCATTTGGCTGCCAACAAACTTTGTTGAAGTGAGCTAAGGTGCTTCATTTCGCCAGCACGGTGACTCCACTGCATTTTCCTTGCAGTGCAACACAGAAGCTGCGGCTATCTTAGCCATCTGACATTTCAGAGACATTCCACTGAGAGGGAATCGCGTGAATATCCCGACCCCTCCTCAGGCTGCTCTGCGGGGGATTACAAAAAGTAAATTGCAGCTTTGCGAGGACACCAAAGGTCACCTCCAATCGTTTTTTCTTTTTTTTTCCCACCTTTTCCTGCCGGTTAATTCTCTCTAGACTGGTCCCTTCGGTGCGCTTCATTGGTCCGTCGTACAAATGCTTCCTGCCACTGATGTGCTCACCTGCGAACGCCGTGACCTTGCGTGCAGCATCCAAGGGCTCTGCCGGAAGCAACAATGCCGCGTCTGTCCTACATAAGAGCCATGCAGGAAGACCCCCTGCCACATGTCCAATTTCTGGGAATAAAAAAAATAAATAAATAGTCATTAGTTTCCACATCCCAGGAGCATTTGCTTCTTTCGGTCTTTGGGGAAAACGTTTTATGGCTTGTTGAAGAGTGTTTCAGGGGTGTTTGTGGTCACTGGTCGATGTAGGGCCAGTTTCACATTCCTCTGCTACAGTTACTGAGACGTACAGAAATGATATATTTTTTAATGTGAAGCAAAACTCTGAGAATGTTGTAGATGTAAAAAGAAAGCAAAATGATGTATAAAAAAACTACATCTAAATCAAATTAAAAAATACAATTATTTTTTTTTAATTTGGTGGAATTAATTTAATCTATTCATTTAATGAGTTTTAGTAATACTTTATGTAGTGCATACCATGCAGTTTTCTCTCAATCTCTTCTCTAGAAAATGACAAACGCAACTCCAGAATTCATGACAGTAACATGGAGCTTAGTTGACATTCATAAAAAAATTATTTTATTTCGAAATATGTAGGTTACGTATCATGTCGCTTGTAACTTCAATGGACTATTTTTTTTTTCTATTCCTTGTGCCCATGTGTCTGAGCTCAAACTAAAAGCGCTCTGGCTGCTGTGATTGTTAGGATATAGAAAAACAATAGAGAGGCTTCTCCATCTTTAAAAGACAAACAAACCAAAAAAACAAAACAAAACCAAAAAAAAAAAAAAAAAAACGAGGGCATCACAAAAGAAAGAAATCACTTGATTGGACAAACTCCCCCCCCCCCCCCACCCCTTAATGGTAGCATCATCACAGGCGATTTAGGTCAGCGGATTCTTTAGAGAGAAAAGAGAGAATAAATAAACCAGCTGCTACATCATTGTGGGACAAACTTGAAGTGTTTGCGCCTCCACCTGAGAGGAGGAAGAGGAGGCGGCGGCCGCCTGGGCGCTGAAATGAAGCGGCTATTGACGTAAACAAATGCCGGGAAGGTCCCAGCATGCAACGCAACCACAACAACAAGACAGAATGTCTAAATAAGACGCAGCAGACAGCCTGGGAAACATCTCGCGCTTCTTTACGGTGATGTCACATTCAGGTAAAAGTTCAACCTGAGGCCGCAGTCGCACATCTAGACTCAATTGCAAAAGCATTTTCTGGCAAACTTTTAAAGCATATCTTATTTTTAAATGTGTTTTTACAGTATACAGCAAATCTGAATTTTGAGTGAGCTCCGTCGGTGTAGTACAACATTGTGCCACAACATTGTCGGGCAGCGCTGAGCTCCACTGGAAGAGATACAGCATATACATAATGGGAAGAAGAAAAGCAAGAGCTGGTCTGTTGCTAATTTCTGTTAGCATGTCAATGGTGTTTCACATTATATGTTAGCATTAAATGACCAGAATCAGTTAGTTTTCAGTATACTGTAATTTATTTTAACATCTTACAAAACTTTTTTTAATCATAAACTTTAACTGGGAGAAACAAAAAAAGGTTGACATGGACTTTTAATAAGAAGTGTGTCTGAGAAAAAAAAAAAACGAACAAAATAAGTATATATAATTGTTCTGATGCCACCTGGTGCGTTCTTGGTGTCAATCATCTTTGGGGAAATTGGTTAGTTTAGTACGGCCATAGCTACGTCTAATAGTCAGAAAGGAGCTTTAAACCCATACTGAGCTCTGCTCTTCATGTCTGAGCTCTGTATCGTCCCCCATGAATAACAAGGGTTATGACGGCGTAAATTGCAGTAGCACCTGTAGATTGTAATTCTGATGCTCACTGCAAGCGATGTAGCGCTTCTCCCTGCTGGGTTGCATAGATGTGATGTCACGGTGGTGTTAAATTTCGATAAACCAGCAGGCTTGGATCAAATCTGCAGCGCAGGTGTTGATGAAGACGAAGAGGAGCAGGAGGAGGGTAGTGGCGTTAGACGTCGCAGCCAGTCTGAAGCGCTAGCGTTTATTAATTTACACGTTGCTGATGACGGTCGACGAATAGGTTCATATTCGCTGATGATCTCGACCAAGGAAGATTGTGGGGGAGCAAATTCCTGTCGTGTGATTTGAATTCAAGATATCAGACAAGATTTCGTATGTAAGGGAGCCAAGTGGGAGCTAACAATACAATACGAGCCAATGCAATCACTGAGTGGCCATTTTCCTGATGAACATTTATCTGCTGATTCAGCTGCTTCAAAGTCAACTTTTACAGAGTTCATTAAAAGCAACTTGATAATCTACACATGCTAATATTCATAGATTGAAGTCCACACTTGAATTATTTCCATATGGCTGAGAGAGCGCCAGCGCGCCTGCCGTGCGAAGCTCCATTTAGCAAAAACTTTAATGTGATCTTTAATCATCTGATGCAATTATAGCCTCCCTTCCTTTTGAAGACGATCGTTAAATGTTACATATGAGCTGTCTTTTAAACTCGCTCTTCAAGTGCCTAGCCAGCTTTCTTGCGGTCTTCGCCCGAGTTTCACATTTGTTTTGGGAGCTAATCGGCATGCTACGAGCTAATCGTCTGTTTGTGAGTCGCATATTTTGGAGGTAATGTGTCACTACGTCCGCAAGATACAGAACATAAGGGAGTGTCACTGTGCAACGAATGAGTGGGACTTTGAACCATAGATACACAACTATGAAGAAGGAATGTCAAATCACTAAACAGTATGTCAGGGAGCCAAAGGGCAATGCTATAAGCTAAACTAGGACAATCAAAGTTCGGCCAGTGGGCCAGAACTGATCCATCACGGGGTTGAATCCGGTCTTTGGACAGTAGGCGGGGTACAGTACACCCTGAACTGCACACACGGATGGACAAGCACACAGGAGTGAACTAAAAACAATAGATATAAGATCACGATTTTGTATGTAAGCTAAATAGCTTTGAGCTAAAGATACAGTACGTTAGGGAGGCAAATGATGGGGCTATGAACTTCTTTAAGAAGGTGGCTACTTGGTTAGGGTATCCAGCTACAAATCTGTAATACAGCAAATAGAAAGTGCGATGAGCTAGAATGTATGAGATTCGAAGCATTTCCCAGTCAGCAGACACTATGTCAAGTGGACGTTTTGCAGCGCGTCTGGTGACTGACGACGTTTCCTCGCCACTCGCCCCAACATGCATCATTCGGAGGACGCCCGCTGTACTTGAGTTCAATTGCCGGCACTTGTGTAAATAATTAAAAGTCTCTTATTTCCCGGCTTCACCTTTCATCGTGTGCTGTTCAGCTGTGTGAGGCTGACACCGAATTAGCTACTGGTGACAAATGAAACGCTTAGACATCTAAATTGCTTTTGTGCAGCGCCATTCCCCTTTGTTGCCCAGCGTAGCTTTGTTAATTTTGTGTGTGTGTGGATTATATATATATATATATATATATATATATATATATATATATATATATATATATATATATATATATATATATATATATATATATATATATATAGCTAGCTAGGTAGCGAGCTAGCTAGGTAGTGAGCTAGCTAGGTCTGTGGCCAATTTGAAAAAAGGCTTACAAACATTGTGTCAAGTACTTTTTCAATGCTCCTGTTCAGCACACAAGTGGAAGCATTTAGCCTCAACGTAATATTCTTCACAGCTCCTCCGAGGCTAAGTGCAAGGTGACAAGCGAAGAAATAAGACATCAATAAGGTTGAAAAATAATTTGAGGGGAAAAAAAAAAGGCTCTAAAGAGAACATTCGCAGAGATTAATGTGAAGTTCGGGGGCATCTGGAAAAAAAAAAAGAACCATTCTGCTCTATTTAGATGAACACAACGTTGACAGACGTTATATATCTGCTTTTGAAGGACTAAAAGCTGAATAATTAGGCTGATGGCGTGCAGAGTGCACTTGGGAAGGGCGGCGTGGAGAAACGTGACGAATATGGCAGGCGTTCATCAAAGCTGAATTATTCACCCGCGTAAACGAAGGCTCATGAAAAATGGACGCCTTTGATGCGGCGAGGAGGCGAAATGAAACATGATCGCCTTCTTTGACGGCGAGGGTTCCTACATTATTAAAGGTACTTGAAAGCAACACGACCACACTTGAGGGTCAGCTCGGCTGCGTGCGCGGTCAAAATAATTGAGGTGCTTTCTATGCATGTGTGTCTATCTATCTGCATGTGTGTGTTTGACGTTTGCAAGCTGGCCAAGTTAAAAGCCTTATGCAGATTGATACCGTCTTTATTCAAGCGACGCCGTTAAAAAGTGATTCTGTTAAAAGGGTGGTAGATAAACGTGACCCGTGTTTCCTTTAAGGAAATCAAAAGTCAACATGAGGACAAGGCTGCAGGCAAGTACATTAACATGCTCCGCCGAGGAGGAAGGAGACACTTGCTTGGACCCAAAACTGCTTGAGCTCTCCTCCATCCTGCCGCTTATACATGCTGGCAATTTTTTTTTTTTTTTTAACGTTTAAATATTTTTACAGGCTGAGGTTGCATGAGCTGTGCACGCCCGTTCACGAAGATGTAACTAACATGAACCCGAGATCAGCCCCACTTTGTCGTCCGAGGGTCCTGCAATGATTCCGGTGAAAAACAAAGTCGAATGGAGTATTGATTGAACAGTTAGAATGTCGGTTCGTGAAAAATCTTAAGCTAATTTCCTTTTTTATAATTTTTTTTGTTGTTAGGGTAATTACATGGCGTCGAAAACGATTGACAGCTGTGGTACAAGACAATGTTTTCTTTTTTTCCCTCCATTCGAGAAGTTGAATGGATCACAGCCTTCATTATCAGGATTGAGAGTATCTCCACCGAGTGTTGTTGTTTGGGAGACAAACGCCGGCTCCTTCACTTGTCTTGTCATTTAAGTGGGGCATCAGCCGGCTGAGCCGCTTTGAACGCGCCAACACGATGCCGAGGACTCCTTGAGGGACGCCAAATAGTAGAGACGATCTCTTCCGAGATGTCAGAACAAAGGGAGGGAAGTCGACGGGCGTTGACAAAGTTGACGCCGCCGATGCGCAACAGCGTCGGATGAACGCGAGCTCGCTGTGAACATCCGTGTCCATTTAGGAGGGCGGACGCGGGACTAAAGTTGCGGTAAAGCGGGGGAAAATTAGAGTTGGAGTCGCGGTGGTGGAACGACAGCTTTTCAAACCGACGTGACGATCACATGAGAGGGCAAAAAAAAAATAAAAGATAAAAATAGCATCCCGTGTGTGTGGTGATAATTTGAAGGTCAGCGCATGTTGTTGACATATTCATCAAACAGTTTTGTGTCGGCAAAGAAGATAAGTCATCTTGCCACGCCGCTGACCTTTATATTAAAATACTGTGACAGGAGAAAAAAAAAAAAAAGAAGTGAGACGGTCTTAAGCGATGAGATTTTTTATCACGGTTTGTTGATAAACCCGAATAAACGTTGAGGTTACCGGATTGATTTTCAATTAGCATCACTGCGGTATGTAGCGTCTCTGAGAGAGGCGATTGTTTTGGGCTTTCGCAAAGCAAATTGCGGGGTTAAATAAAAAAAAAAAAAACGAGGTAAACGTAAGAAGTAGACCACAACAAAAAAGGGGCTCGGACTATGTCAGACTGATGTGCAACCCTTTCATGCACCCCGCAACCTGGTAACACACAACTATCAAACCCAAGGCCCGGGGGCCAGATTCGGCCCGCCAGGTCACATTATGTGGCCTGCGAAAGAAACTTGTCAACTTGCTAAAATCTGTACTGAAATGTCAAATTGCCATGTGTAATAAATAGCGTTGAGATTTTGCAATTATTTTGTTACCCAGTTTACACTCCCTTGAAGAATAATTGAACACGCTACAAGAATTGACGTGACTGATTTCAAAACTAGTAATCGATTGATTTGTGTACAACTAATAATTTGGTGGTTTCACTGTCATAACGGCCCTCCGAGGGAAGACGTAACTCAAAAATTGGCCCTCGACTAAAATGAGTTTGACACCCCTGTCAGATCACGATAAGCTGCCCACTGTCGTAACCGCTCCGTAAATCAAGAAAAAAAAAAAACATCTTTGCAATAATATGTTCCATGCACAGCTGACGTTTTAATACTGCTTCATTTATCACCACGACTTCATTTTTTTTTTTTTTTTTTCATGCGGTCACCCCTGTGAAATAAGTACAGTGCAGCTTTTTGGAATTTCCGCGGTGATTTATTTATTTTTTCTAAAATCTGGTATGAATCCCCTTCAATCAGCATCTGTGCAGGGACACCAAGGCATTCCGGAAGGAGTTAGGATAAGAGTGTGAAGTCTGGCAGTCGTGGGACCGACCTCACTGATCTTCCTATCTGCCCGCGACAGTCCCATCCTGTGGGGGTCACCTTGTCGGGAGTAATCTGCCTTTTCCGCGCGCATCATTCCGTTGAGTTCGGCGTGGTGTGCCGTGCGTTTGTCCCCCCCCGTGCCGCTTCGTACCTGCGACGGGCCAAAACTAAGCCTGCCGTTTGCCGACAATGCGGATGCTCCATTTTCCATCACGTCGCCAAAGGCTATCAAACGTTACTGGATGGACGAGCGCAAAAATCTGGCGGTTTTCCAGAAAAAAAAAAAAAAAAACTCGTGAGTAGGCGGCAGTTCATTAACATAGGTCGGCGACCTTTTGACCGAACCTCTTCGAGTGTTTTAGCATAATTGTGGATGAGACCTTACTCGTATCATTCTTGCGGTTGATTGGCACGTGAACGCCGAGGCACTCCGGGCATTTTCTTTTGAAGCGTTCCAGATGGTCCGACGGCTTCGAAACGGACGGCGCGTTGATGGCCAATTATCCTCAGCGGACCCCCGAGGAACTCTGAAGAATAAACAACGCTGATGAGTTTTGTGATAGGAAGGAAATTTGCGCTCAATTGATTAGCTCTCAGAGGTGCGAGCTGATTGTCAGCTGGCATGCAAAACGACACGCGTCAGCTTGTTAATTACGCTTCCAGGCAAGCGAGCGAGCAAAGCCCTCGGGATGGATTCCGGGGTGGGGGGAGAAAAAAAAAAAAAGTCCTCAACTTGAAGATGAGCTATCGAACGCGTTGATTTGATGGACATGGGCAGCCCTTGGCGGACCGACCGAGTTTCTCTTCCAAGAGTTTGGTCCCCGATAGCGGGCGGTTGCGCTTCCCAGAAGGTGTCAAACGTTGACTTTTTTTTTTTTTTTTTTGGGTCTTTCTGTATTCTCCCCCTGAAGTCAGAATTAATGTTATTCCAAAACTTGCGGGAGAGTTTGACAGCCACTAGCCTTAGCTACTCGTCCCCCGCGTGGAAGGCGCTAATGAAATTTCTTGTTGGAACAGAATTCAATTAACCATTCTAAGTGTTATTCTTGTCAGGTGCAATCACGTTGCTCAAAATTTGGCAGCATAACATTTTGGTTGGCATGTCAATCACAAGAAGACCAAAAAAAAAAAAAAAAAAATCTCACAAAGCCATGCAGGAAGTCTGCCATTTTTTTTTCAAGTGGCCATTTTGGGGTCATTTGACCATTCCCCAGGGGGTTCTTTAATCCTTTCAGGGAACAGCGGTCACCTCAGTGGACAGTTTATCAGGTTACAGGTTGCCATTTTTGGTGCATGAAAGTCTTAAAGAAAAAACTTGTTGAGATTTCTGCCTGATTGCTCCCAAATTTGAACCGCATGTACTTGACGGATGGCTGAAACAAAATGGTGAATAATTACAGTTGTTATCATTGCGTGCGAGTTGAATATGACAGCAAAGATTGATGATTCACCATAAAACACACACACACAAACACACACAAAAACTCGAACGCAGCTCATGAATATTTAGAAAATTCAGCAAGCATGTTTGAATAAGCAGCATGGAATTTGAAAGGCATTTCTGTCATGAGCAGAACCGCAAACAAAAGCGTCAAGAAGGCACTGAAAACCTAAGCTGGTTTTGAAAAAAATTTGTTTTTTCATCATTTTTATGTTTTTCTCTTTCACCCAACCTTCAGTTTTCCAACCAGTTCAGCTTAATTCGGTCTTCTATTTATTTATTTATTTTTTTGTGTGTCATCCAACCATCAACATCCCTGGCGGAGTTGAACAACAAAGTCAAAGGCCAAAAAAAAAAATCAAGTATTTATTTTGTCTCTCGATGGGTGCGCGCGCAGCACTTCCTGGCTGAACGCGATGAGCGAAGCTCGGTCCATTTGCCGGTGCCGTAATGAGAAAAGTGCCAAAGTGGAAATGTCGTCGGCTTAGCTTAGCGCCGAATAAAGTGGCCAATTTAAGGCCGACTACTACATTCCGTCTTTGCAATGGAGCTCCGCCGGCGCTTGTGGAGTTTAAAGGGGGGAGGGGAAGGGGGGGCTCCTCATCAGTGAACAAAAGTGACAGTGTAATGACTTTGCTCATTTTCTAGTTCTCCTTTTGGCAAAGTCGTGATTAAGCTCGAACCTGCCAATTCGGACAAAGTCAGTTTGCCAGTAATAATCTTCCATCAGTCCCATTTGAGGACGTACACAGCCAACGTGCTCAATTTAACGCAAATTACAGACATTCGAGAGATAAAGTAACTAATATTAGGAATGTACTACGACTGGCTACTAATTCTAAATGACTACAGTAGACAGCTGATCATGTTATCGGGTTTACAGGGTGCAGGAAAGGCTTAAAGCGGACCGGCCAACATTACATTCTGAAATGGTTGGTGAAATAAAATTCATATTAATAGCATAAACCCATTGGAAATAGATTGTATTCATATTTAAAAACATATTCAATGTACATTTTGAATGCATCGGGCATCAATTCTATAGACCGACAACATTCATGAATCATATTGAAAAGAAGAAAAATCACGATATTTCACATTTGAAGAGGCTAATTGCACAGCTAAGTGACATGATGTCAAGATGTAAAAGCAGAGAATACGACGCTGAACAGCAGTGCTGGGCAACACTGATTTTTCGTTATTTAGCGGACGTTCGAAAATGTTGAATTGAATGAGGTTGGTCTATGATGGTGACAAAAAAAAAAAAAAAAAATCAGTTTCAAGGGCGGCTGGAATCAACAGAAAACCGAAGAGGTGTTTAATTTTCATGCACACGTTCCACTATTTATGATGAATACGGTTTGTGGTACTCTCTCAAGGATGATCCAAGGTAATGAAAATATGGATTAAAGGATTTCAAAGAGGAGGAGGCGAACATTTTGAAATGAATCACGATTGTAACACGCCGCTTTGTTAATTGTTTCAATTGTTTGACTTTCGAGATGCCCTATTACGCACCCATCAATGATTTAAATCTCTCTTGCCAACGCGGCTCGTCTGAATGTCGACAAAACTTCGCCGGTCCGCTGTCACTCATATTAGAGGTAAATGAGAGGGAGTTTCGGGCTCCAGTCGCGAGTGTAAATCGTTAATCGCTTCAATTTCACACGCCTGAGCTCGCATCGGGGACCTATTCCCGGCTACGTCAGTGGCATGTAGAGCCGCGCGAAATCCAATTTTGCCAAAAGTGTTGCCGTCAGTGGGTCCAAATTGGAAGCCAAAAGAGGCCTGGTAGATGAAGCTCCATAAAACAATGCACACACAGTTGGCTCATTGGTTTGGCTTTATTAGCGCCTACAAGCTAATGTTTGTTTGTTTGGCATTGTGGCACCTTGGCCAAAAATACATTCAAGATTGAACAGTTTCATCCAATTTTACCCAAAGTGTCGCTGTCAGCGGGTCCAAACTGGAAGCCAAAAGAGGCCTGGTAGATGAAGCTCCATAAAACAACCCCCACACAGTCGGCTCATTGGCTTGGCTTTATGAGCACCTACAAGCTAATGTTTGTTTGCGGCATTGTGGTGCCTTAGCCAAAAACATGTTCACGTTTTAACACCCGGAAAGTTGTCAAAGACACACTTAGCAAAGCCTCGTTCACATACCTGTGACATGCTCATGATCTCTGCCAGGCTGCTCTGCCATTCCTGTGTGTTTGCTGGTGGGCGGAGCCTCCTGTGGCACACCTGTTAGGCATGACAATCAGCATTGCTCCCAATTCACAATCTGAATCACTTCCTTGCTAGTAGTTGCACTTACTTTGTGTTTTCCTGTTTTCTGCCCCCCCCCCCATTTCCATTCAAAGGAGTGTTGCGTTTAAAAAGTGTTCCATCGGTGGGATCTGAAGAAGAACGAGAATATGTGCTTACGTCAAAAAAGAAGTTATCGTCGTACTTCCTGAATGGTTTCGCAGCAATTTCGGTTTGAATCCGGGTCACTGCACCAAATTGTTAGCGATTCCTAGATGAGTCCCCCTGCAGGCTTGTCATGGGAAAATAACCACAGTGGCGGGTGATCATGTGTCTAAATGAATCCAATACATTAAAACCGTCAAAAAAGAAGTCTTTAAACTGTGGGAGAGTACAAACAGTGGTGGGTTGTGGTTCCGTCTCCCGCAGGATCAGGGAGAAAATGATAGATTGAGTCAGCCCCATTCCGACTTACAAATTCAGGAAGAGTAACCATTTCCTCAACTTTTCTGACAGTAACCAATGCAACGTTTTCACTTGAAACATTGCCAGTAAATAAAGATTTTATTGTGTTGCAACAGATTGGATTCGGGGGAGCAAATAATCAGAAATCCAAGTTGCCACAGAGCGGAATGCAGTAAAGCTGAATGGCAGTACACCCTGGGTGCAAGCTTTACCCTCCCACTGCGAGACGCAAATACGAATGTAATTAGGTTGGAAGAAGCGCGGGGAAAAGGAAGACTGCGAGCAGAAGGCGACCCTGACCAATATTATTCGTCTTATTCGCCGTAATCGCATGCACGTTCTGTTCCTGCGAGGCAGCTCAGTCGCTTTCTTATTGGATTCAAAAATAGAACCAAGGGTCCCTTGGGCCCGTTCTCCCAACTGTGTGTGTGTGCGTGTGTGTGTGTTTTCATGTCATTGAATCCAGCAAGCAGCTGACTGGTTTGAGTCATTGGTTCGTACAGTGTTAAGACTCAAACTTTTTCTTGGCTACTTAGCCAACATTAAAAAAAAAAAACACACACACAAACAAACAAACAAACAAACCCCACGGATAATCGTATACAAAATGGACTTTTCGCATTCTGTTGTGATTCTAATTTTGTGATGTTGCTACATTGGCTGGCTTTCTTTGAAGTCGTGTTGACAAAAAAAAAAAAAAAAGCCAAGTTTCGTTGAGGCTTAGTTTCGTCGTAAAGCACTTCAAAGTCACATTAGGAGATACGTTTTACTCACCGGCGGGATGTTTTCAATCCGGT
Organism: Hippocampus kuda; assembly: GCA_901007745.1. NCBI lineage: Eukaryota > Metazoa > Chordata > Actinopteri > Syngnathiformes > Syngnathidae > Hippocampus > Hippocampus kuda. The sequence goes on from CAAKHF010016308.1 coordinate 55,895, forward strand.
CGAGCGTTTACGACACGTCTTAAAATTATTTCCATGTAAATACAGCGAACGTGAACCTTATCGTAGCACAACGGCGAGTGCTAATACTCTTCCGGTCTCGCCATAGATTGACTTTCCGACACGAAACGTCGACTTTCGTGAAACGTGCTGTGACAGCCTTCGTTCGGAAGATGATTGTGCGCTAAGAGCTCTTCTTTATGACCACAAGTGAACCCACACCACTATCAGACCAGATATATTTTGTTCTCAAAGTCTTACAAAGCCACAGCCTTGGTTGTTAATTCGTGTTACATTGCCGTGGAGACTGTTGACTGGTGTCAATCCAAAAAAACTGAGCGCGACGACGTCTGACGCGACATCTCCGAGGCACCGAAATTGAATGCTGTCACATGCTTTTGTTCGCATCCAAACAATCGCTCGCTGCATTTTTTTTTTTTGGACTGTTCCGACAATGCCTTTATATTCTCCCGTGGGGCGACGAACGCTAATTGCTGTGATTGACTCGCCGGAGCGAGGACCTTTTTTGATTTTATAGCCGCTAGCGGGATTCAGAGGGAGTGAACAAAATGAGCCCGGTCAATGGCGCCGCTCCAGCATAAACAGCATAAATGCCATCACTTGCTGCTTGCCAGTGTTTTGTCGGCCCTCGGCTATTTCGCACAGTGAGCCAGTCCTTTTCGCTTGAATGCAATGACTGGGAGTCCCCCCCTGGCACCATTCACTTTGTTACTGGACAGTCTCAAGTAGACGTGGCAAGATTAAAAATAGCATTAGCATTCCGGTTTTTTTTTTTTAGACTCTTGCTTTAAAAAAAAGGACGATAATGACTGAATTCACAGGCGGAGCTAGTGGGGGACGGAGTGGGTTACTGGTCCCCCCTGAAATATAATTTCCCCCCCACAGGAGCCAGACCAGATTGACTTTAAAGAATTTGCAGATTTTTCCCCACATTTCGGTTAGGACAGTGGATAGCTTATCATGTTATCAGGTAACGGGGTGCATGAAAGGGTTGATGTTTATCAGTGTTTTCTAAATTAACCATCTACATTGGTCTATTTTCCCTGGTGTATTTATAAAAAAAAAAAAACAAAAACAGACTTTTGATGCGAGCCAAGAAGTAACAACAAGCCACTGTCTTATCGTTGGCATAGGGTGCGTAGAAAATTCAAAGGGTCAAGATATCTAAAGAAAAACATCCTAAATGCAAATTTTATTCCATATAAAAATGAATGTTGATCGTTGATAGGTGTTTCCAATTTTTTTTTAGTTTTACGGACCCCCCCCCCC